>OU342741.1:327760848-327893322 GCA_910589775.1 Avena eriantha | reverse complement strand
GTCATTGCATGTTTGTTCTTTTCATAGACCACGTAAGGATCCACCAGTGTCATTGCATATGTGTTCCTCTCGTAGACCACATTTGGATCCACCGGTGTCATCGCATGTCTGCTCTTTTCAGGAACCGCAGTTAGAGTCATTGCATGCGTGTTCCTCTCATAGACCACAGCTAGAGTCATTGCATGTGTGTTCTTCTCACCAACCATATCATGAACCACACCCAGTCTCATTGCATGTGCGTTCTTCTCATTAACCACACATGGATCCACCAGTGTCATTGCATATCTGCTCTTTTCATGAACCACAGTTAGATTCATTGCATGTCTATTCTTTTCACAAACCACATATCGATCCACCGGTGTCATCGCATGTCTGCTCTTTTCATGAACCAAAGTTAGAGTCATTGCATTGTGTTCTTCTCATGAACCACAGCTAGAGTCATTGCATGTGTGTTCTTCTCACAAACCATATCATGAACCACACCTAGTGTCATTGCATGTGTGTTCTTCTCATTAACCGCACATGGATCCACTAGTTCCATTGCATGTCTGCTCTTTTCATGAACCACAGTTAGAGTCGTTGCATGTCTGTTCTTTTCACAAACCACATATGGATCCACCGGTGTCATCGCATGTCTGCTCTTTTCATGAACCACAGTTAGAGTCATTGCATGTGTGTTCTTCTCATGAACCACATATAGAGTCATTGCATGTGTGTTCTTCTCACAAACCATATCATGAACCACACCCAGTGTCATTGCATGTGTGTTCTTCTCATTAACCACACATGGATCCACCATTGTCATTGCATGTGTGTTCTTCCCATGAACCACACCAGTGTCATTGCATGTGTGTCCTTGTCACAAACCATAGATGGATCCACCAGTGTCATTGCATGTGTGTTCTTCTCACAGACCACGTATATATCCACCGGTGTCATTGCATGTGTGTTCTTCTCGTAGACCACATAAGGATCCACCGGTGTCATTGCATGTGTTCCTCTCATAGACCTCACATGGATCCACCGGTGTCATCGCATGTCAGCTCTTTTCATGAACCACAGTTAGAGTCATTGCATATGTGTTCTTCTCATGAACCACAGCTAGAGTCATTGCATGTGTGTTCTTCTCACAAACCATATCATGAACCACACCCAGTGTCATTGCATGTGTGTTCTTCTCATTAACCACACATGGATCCACTAGTGTCATTGCATGTCTGCTCTTGTCATAAACCACAGTTAGAGTCATTGCATGTCTGTTCTTTTCACAAACCACATATCACCAGTGTCATTGCATGTGTGTTCTCCCACATACCACACATGGATCCACAAGTGTCATTGCATGTGCGTCCTTCCCATGAACCACACATGGATCCACCAGTGTCATTGCATGTGTGTTCTTTTCACAGACCACATATGGATGCACCAGTGTCATTGCATGTGTGTTCTTCTCACAAACCACGTAAGGATCCACCGGTGTCATTGCATGTGTGTTCCTCTCATAGACCACACATGGATCCAGCGGTGTCATCGCATGTCTGCTCTTTTCATGAACCACAGTTAGATTCATTGCATGTGTATTCCTCTCATGAAGCACAACTAGTGTCATTGCATGTGTGTTCTTCTCACAAACCATATCATGAACCATACCCAGTGTCATTGTATGTGTGTGATACATTGCAAATGTATCTATAACTTTTGATGTTCCATGCTTGGTTTTATCCACTTTCTTGTGTTTTGTTCCAAATTTGGAGTACTTTTATTATGATTTCTTGGACTAACCTATTAACAAGAGCCATAGTGCCAGCTGCCTGTTTTCTGCTGCTTTTGGTTCCAGGAAAGTCAGAAAATGAATATTCTCAGAATTGGACGGGACAAAAGCCAAAGTGCCTATTTTTCCGGAAGTGATCAAGTGCCAGAATACGAGACGGAGAAGGGCCAGGGGCTGGCCACACCACCTGGCCGTGCGGCCAGGCTGGGCCGGCGCCAGGGGATGGTGTGGCTGCTCCCGGCACCCCCTCGGCCTCTCCTTCCGCCTATATATTGCCCTCGGGACAAAAACCCTAAGTGCCCCATCAAAAATCCACGAAAGAGTCTGTAGCCGCTGTCATCTCCATCCCTAGATCGGGAGGGATCTGAAGCTCTTCCCGGCACCCTGCCAGAGAGGGGAATTCAGCCTGGAGGCTTTCTTCATCACCATGCAAGCCTCCGGTGTGATGCGTGAGTAGTTCATCCTTGGACTACGGATCCATGTAGTAGCTAGATGGCTGGTTCTCCTCCTTTGTGCTTTCATGTTTAGATCTTGTGAGATCCTTTCATGATCAAGATCATCTATTTGTAATTCATACATGTTGTGTTTGCGGGGATCCGATGGATATTGAGATGCTATTTCAGATTGATTATTGATTCTATCTTGTCTTTGTTATTTGAGATCTTGCATGCTTTCCGTTGTTAGTAGCTATCTTGGCCAAGTAGATGCTAGCAACTCCAAGAGTTAGTATTTATGCTCGATAGTGGGTTCATGCCTCTGGTAATCTGGGGAAGTGACAGAAATCTCTAAGGTACTAGATGTGATGATGCTACTAGGGAGAAAACAGCAATCCTTTGTTCATAGAACAATCGTATTGTTTACTTTACACGCAGTTCGTAAAGCAATAATCCGTTGCTTGCAACTTAATACTGGAGGGGGTTCGGATGATAACCTGAAGGTGGATTATTAGTCATAGATGCAGTTGGATGGCGGTCTATGTATTATGTTGTAATGCCCAATCAAGTCTCAAAGGAGTCAAGATGATTAGTATATGCATGTATTGCTTTCTCGGTGTTTGTCAATTGCCCCGCTGTAATTTGTTCACCCAGCATGTTATCTATCTAAGGAGAGCCACCTCTAGTGAACTATGGATCTCGGTCCTTTTCTTTACATACAATCTATAAACTATTTCTGCTTTGTGTTTACTTTCTGCAAACTTTCACTTCTTTCCATTCGATACGTTTAATCCTTTGTTTTCCGCAAAACACGGTGAGATTGACAACCTCATCGCAAGTTGGGGACAAAGTTCTGTGGTTGTGTTGTGCAGGTCTCCACGTTGCTACTAGCACCGGTAGTGCGCCCTGCCAAAGCTCAGCTAGCCACACCTTTGAGGTGTTTCCTTGCTGCTACTGGTTCGATTAAACCTTGGTTTCATAACTGAGGGAAACTTGCTGTTGTGCTCATCATACCTTCCTCTTGGGGTTCCCAACGAGCTCTACATCAACACCACCATCAAGCATTTTTCTGGGCGTCGTGCATTGAGCCATCAAGCATATTTTTCTGGCGCCGTTGCCAGGAAACGAAGAAGAAGAAACTCCCACGTCAACTATACGCCATTAAAAAAAATTCCGGCGCCGTTGCCGGGTAGTAAATGACATCTTCACAAGGGGAGTCCCTCATAACCAATCTCTTTACTTTGTTGCTTTTGTTTTGCTTAGTTTTCTTTTTTCTTTGTTTGCTTGTTTTGTTCTCCAAAAACACAAAAAAATTAGTTTCACTAGTTTGCTTTCTTATTTGAAAACCCAAAAAAAATGACTACTCTTGAAAACACTAAGTTGTGTGACTTCACTAGCACCAACAACAATGATTTTATGAGCACACCTATTGCTCCACATGTGGCTGAAGATACTTTCTTTGAGATAAAACCTGCTTTGCTCAATCTTGTTATGAGAGAACAATTTTCTGGTATTGGTAATGAAGATGCTGCTTCCCATCTAAATAAGTTTGTTGAACTTTGTGAGATGCAAAAGCATAGGGATATAGATGGTGATCTTATTAAGCTGAAACTGTTTCCTTTCTCTTTGAGAGGAAAAGCTAAAGAATGGTTGAATTCCTTAACTAGGAATAGTATTGATTCTTGGACTAAGTGCAAAGATGCTTTTATTGGAAGATACTATCCTCCTTCTAAGATTATATCCATGAGAAGTGAAATAATGAAGTTTAAACAACTTGATAATGAGCATGTTGCTCAAGCTTGGGAAAGAATGAAATCTTTGGTAAAGAATTGTCCCACTCATGGACTGACTGCTTGGATGATCATCCAAACTTTTTATGCAGGATTGAACTATTCTTCAAGGAACCTATTGGATTCAGCTGCTGGAGGTACCTTTATGACCATCACTTTGGGTGCTGCAACAAAACTTTTGGACAATATGATGGTTAATTATTCTGAATGGCATACTGAGAGAGCTCCATAAGGTAAAAAGGTAAATTATGTTGAGGAAACCTCCTCCTTGAGTGATAAAATTGATATTATTATGTCTATGCTTGTTAATGGGAAAACCCATATTGATCCAAATAATGTTCCTTTAGACTCTTTGGTTGCTCAAGAAGAGCAAGTTGATGTGAACTTCATAAGAAATAACAACTTTGGCAACAATGCTTATGGTAATAATGCTTATAGGAACAATTTTGGTAACAACAATTATAAGCCATATCCTCCCAACAATGGTAATGCTTACGGAAATTCTTACAACAATAATAAGAGTGCTCCCTCTGAAGTTGAAGTTATTCTTAAAGAGTTTATTAGTAAACAAACTGCTTTCAATAAAACTATTGAGGAAAAACTCTCTAATGCTGAAAGAAATATAGCATCTTTGGCTGAAACTCAATCCACTTTGAATAAAATAGCTGCTAAACCTGAAACTAATGAGAATCCCTTTGCATCTACTAATGCTATACAAGTAAGAATTGATGAAAATGTTAGACTATTAGCTGAATTACATGCTAAGTGGGAAAGAGAAGATGAAATTGCTAGAAACATTAGTATTTCTACTATCACCACCACTAGTGTCGAGGGTAGCAATAGTTCTACTACTTTAGATGATAAACTTGATTTTGATCTTGATGGTTGCAATATCTCTGAAGTTATTAAGTTCCTACAAAAGCTTGCTAAAAGTCCTAATGCTAGTGCTATGAACATGGCTTTTACAAAACACATTACTGATGCTCTCATAAAGATTAAAGAAGAAAAGATGAAACATAAAGCTTCTATTCCTATAAAACAAGAGGATGGTTGGGAACCCATCATTAATATGAAAGTGAATGACTTTGATTTCAAAGCTTTGTGTGATCTTGATAGTAGTGTTTCTATTATGCCTAGAAGGATTTATGATATGGTTGATTTGCCTCCTCTTGAAGATTGTTATTTGAATGTCCCACTTGATGCTAATACTAAAAAGAAACTCATGGGGAGTCTTAATGATGTTCTTATTATGGTTAACGATTCCTATGTCCCCGTTGATTTCTATGTTTTGGATGTTGAATACAATGCTTCTTGTCCTATTACTTTGGGAAGACCTTTTCTTAGAACTGTTGGTGCCATCATTGATATGAAACAAGGCACCATTAAATATCAACTCCCACTCAAGAAAGGTATAGAACACTTCCCTAAAAATAGAGAAAAGATTTATTTTGCTTCTCCTATGAAAACAAAATTTGGTCTTAATGCTTCTTCATTTGAGAACACTTGATTCTTTCTTTGCTTCTTATGCCTGACTTAAAGGCGTTAAAGAAAAGTACTTGTTGGGACATAACCCAAGAGTTTTAGTTGAGTCTTGTAAGTTATTACCTCGGTAATAACCTCTCCTTATCCTTTTTATTTGCTTTTTGTGCCAAGAGTAACCTCTAATGAGAGTGAAGTAATAATTGGGAAAGTTGCTGTCCCGAAACAGATTTGTGTGCTTCACCGTAAAACTTCCTGAGAGAGCTCTGTATGTCGTATTGAGCTGTAATTTTTTGTGCTTCTGCCCCAGGTTGTTATCTAACTCTCTTTAGTTCAACAAGTTTTGATGTGAGCAACAGAAGGTCTTCGAAAAAATTCGTCTTTACCTGCTGGTCTGTTTTGACAGATTTCTGCCATTTTCTGCATTTGCTTCTTGTTAGTTCCTTATTGAGTTCCTTTGGGGAATTGAGCTTTTTGAGGGAAGTGCTACAGTAGCTAGTGTTCTAATGTAAGTTTATTTGGTGTTAGAACTGAACCTTAATACTTATTTATCTTAAGTGCACTAATGTTGCTAATGAGATTGTGTGAAGTTTTGTATGAAGGAAAATTTTCAGGTGTATGGAAGGAATGAGTAATGAGATGAAGGATGGACTAAAGCTCAAGCTTGGGGATGCCACGTGTGTCACCCCAAGAAATATCCAAGAAGTACAATCGTCAAAGCTTGGGGATGCCCAAGGCATCCCCTTCTTCATCAATAAAAATCCCAAGTTTCTTCCAAACGCTTCATTTTTGTTGTTTCATGCACAGTTGTGTTTTTCTTGGAGCGTCTTCTTTTTTGTTTTCGTTTTGGTTTTTGGTTTGCTTAGTTTTCTGAATAAATTGGTTGGACCCCCTCTTTCCTACATTCGTTTGCAAATAGTTTGGTTTGGTTTGAAAAAGAGTAGGAAAGTTCATACTTATGTGGTAAAAAGAGCTTGTTTTGTACTGTGGTCTATGCTTTGTCATGCCATGCTTGATATTGTTGGCTTTATGCTTAGTATTCTTTGCTTTAGCATGACTTGTTATAAACAATTGAGATTGCTTAATGTGCCTTGGATGAATCATGCGTTGTTTTAGCATATTAAAGCATAGTATAGTGGTATTCTCATTTGATGCTTTATTTGGGTTGACTTGGCACATGCTCACACCATGTTATGACTATATCAAGTCACCATAGCCTTTATGATCCTTTAGTTTTCAACTTGTAGTATCACTTTATGCTTCGATCAATGATGTTTTGTCGCTCTGCATGATTATGGCCATTATTGCTCTCTTAGTTTGTCGCTCCCAGTCTTTTGCTAGCCTCCACAACAAAGTATGAGTTCCACTGATGCATCCAACTCCCTAAACCAAGTTATTCCAAAGATTCCACCATACCTACCTACTAGGTTATGCTATTTCAAGTATATTCATGCTTTTGTTTACCTTCCACTTGTAATGAGAAAACTAGTGATTAAAGCTCTCACGAACTTGATGGCACACTTTACTTTTTGCCTCTAATAAACTTGAACCATTGGGTCCTTCTTTGTTGCGTATATGCTTGCGCTTTATAAGTTGAAATTAGCAGAACCATGTATCATGGGGAACGCTTTCAACATTGCACTTGTACTTTGTACCCCGTTGATATCATGTTCTTTTGCTTACGGATCCCGGCAGTGTGAAATAAAAGTGGAACTTGTAAGATCATGGAGTTTGTATGTGTGTTAGAGAAACGCCTGGGCCGCTAGCCTAAGCCATGCCTAATCATGGTGGAAACTTGTAGCATCACCATAATGAGCACTCTATGAAGCATCATCAATAAAAACCTATGCAAATAGCAAATAAAAAGATCGCTGAGATGCTCATTGTCTGCTTGCCTTGTCATTTTCATTATAGGAAAGCTCCCGTATCATGTGCAAGGGGTACCCCGTTGGCGGTTCTTAATGATACACATGTACTTACAATGACAAGAGCTTACTCGTGACTGAAGTTGAGTAGCATGAGGATCAGTCTTCGTAAGTAAGGGGCATGAGATTTCGGTTTATAACTTGTCAAGCATATCCTCTTAGTTGTGTCACTTTAACCTCAATCACCTTAAATATGCTTATGATAGGGGCAATGAGAGCTGAAAGCTATAAGTACCATAATTTTTGGAAGATCTTTATGAGACTTGAATCCCTACTTCCTTTTACAAAGGCCTTTCTTCCACCATTATATTGAGTCGCCACCTTCTATCTTTATGCACCTACTTTGAGAGCATAGTGGCCATTCTTAGTTCTATGTGCATTGTCCCAAGACTAGTTGATTGATGCACAACTTGTTATTGCTTGTTTGAAACTATTGTATCTAGTCACTCTTATGAACTTTGAAGGTGTCCTATGCATTTATATTTGCTACTCTATTGAGGGACAAGATGAATACTTTTATGCTATGTTTTATTTATGTGAAACAAACAAACATCTTGCAAAGCATTGTTATTCATGAATCTTTTGTTTGTGCCTTTTGATGTTGCATCATAGTTTCTTTGCTTATTGCTAGAACTTTGTCTTTCATGTTATGATTGAAGTACTATGATCCCAGCTTTTATGTTTTGCAAATACTTTGATCAAGTCTTTGATGGTGCATGTCACCTCAAAAATTCTTTCTTTTATCACTTACCTACTCGAGGACGAGCAGGAGTTAAGCTTGGGGATGTTGATACATTGCAAATTTATCTATAATTTTTGATGTTCCATGCTTGGGTTTATCCACTTTCTTGTGTTTTGTTCCAACTTTGGAGTACTTTTATTATGATTTCTTGGACTAACCTATTAACAAGAGCCATAGTGCCAGCTGCCTGTTTTCTGCTGTTTTGGTTCTAGGAAAGTCAGAAAATGAATATTCTCGGAATTGGACGGGACAAAAGCCAAAGTGCCTATTTTTCCGGAAGTGATCAAGTGCTAGAATATGAGACGGAGAAGGGCCAGGGGCTGGCCACACCACCTGGCCGTGCGGCCAGGCTGGGCCGGCGCCAGGGGATGGTGTGGCTGCTCCCGGCACCCCCTCGGCCTCTCCTTCCGCCTATATATTGCCCTCGGGACAAAAACCCTAAGTGCCCAATCAAAAATCCACGAAAGAGTCTGTAGCCGCTGTCATCTCCATCCCTAGATCGGGAGGGATCTGAAGCTCTTCCCGGCACCCTGCCAGAGAGGGGAATTCAGCCTGGAGGCTTTCTTCATCACCATGCAAGCCTCCGGTGTGATGCGTGAGTAGTTCATCCTTGGACTACGGATCCATGTAGTAGCTAGATGGCTGGTTCTCCTCCTTTGTGCTTTCATGTTTAGATCTTGTGAGATCCTTTCATGATCAAGATCATCTATTTGTAATTCATACATGTTGTGTTTGCGGGGATCCGATGGATATTGAGATGCTATTTCAGATTGATTATTGATTCTATCTTGTCTTTGTTATTTGAGATCTTGCATGCTTTCCGTTGTTAGTAGCTATCTTGGCCAAGTAGATGCTAGCAACTCCAAGAGTTAGTATTTATGCTCGATAGTGGGTTCATGCCTCTGGTAATCTGGGGAAGTGACAGAAATCTGTAAGGTACTAGATGTGCTGTTGCTACTAGGGAGAAAACAACAATCATTTGTTCATAGAACAATCATATTGTTTACTTTACACGCAGTTCGTAAAGCAATAATCTGTTGCTTGCAACTTAATATTGGAGGGGGTTCGGATGATAACCTGAAGGTGGATTATTAGTCATAGATGCAGTTGGATGGAGGTCTATGTATTATCTTGTAATGCCCAATCAAGTCTCAAAGGAGTCAAAATGATTAGTATATGCATGTATTGCTTTCTCGGTGTTTGTCAATTGCCCCGCTGTAATTTGTTCACCCAGCATGTTATCTATCTAAGGAGAGCCACCTCTAGTGAACTATGGATCCCGGTCCTTTTCCTTACATACAATCTATAAACTTTTTCTGCTTTGTGTTTACTTTCTACAAACTTTCACTTCTTTCCATTTGATACGTTTAATCCTTTGTTTTCCGCAAAACACGGTGAGATTGACAACCTCATCGCAAGTTGGGGACAAAGTTCTGGGGTTGTTTTGTGCAGGTCTCCACGTTTCTACTAGCCCGGTAGTGCGCCTTTCCAAAGCTCAGCTAGCAACACCTTTGCGGTGTTTCCTTGCTGATACTGGTTCGATTAAACCTTGGTTTCATAACTTAGGGAAACTTGTTGCTGTGCTCATCATACCTTCCTCTTGGGGTTCCCAACGAGCTCTACATCAACACCGCCATCAAGCATTTTTCTACACGCCGTGCATTGAGCCATCAGTGTGTTCTTCTCATTAACCACGCATGAATCCACCAGTGTCATTGCATGTCTGCTCTTGTCATGAACCACAGTTAGAGTCATTGCATGTTTGTTCTTTTCACAAACCACATATCACTAGTATCATTGCATGTGTGTTCTTTCCACAGACCACACATGGATCCACTAGTGCCATTGCATGTGTGTCCTTCCCATTAACCACACATGGATCCACCAGTGTCATTGCATGTGTGTTCTTTTCACAGACCAAATATGGATGCACCAGTGTCATTGAATGTGTGTTCTTCTCACATACCACGTAAGGATCCACTGGTGTAATTACATGTGTGTTCCTCTCATAGACCACACATGGATCCACCGGTGTCATCGCATGTCTGGCCTTTTCATGAACCACGGTTAGAGTCATTGCATGTGTGTTCTTCCCATGAACCACAGCTAGAGTCATTGCATGTGTGTTCTTCTCACAAACCATATCATGAACCACACCTAGTGTCATTGCATGTGTGTTCTTCTCATTGACCACACATAGATCCACCAGTGTCATTGCATGTCTGCTCTTGTCATGAACCACAGTTAGAGTCATTTCATGTATGTTCTTTTCACAAAGCACATATCACCAGTGTAATTGCATGTGTGTTCTTCACACAGACCACACATGGATCCACCAGTGTCATTGCATGTCTGTCCTTCCCATGAACCACACATGGATCCACCAGTGTCAATGCATGTGTGTTCTTTTCACATACCACATATGGATCCATCAGTGTCATTGCATGTGTGTTCTTCTCACAAACCATGTAAGGATCCACCGGTGTCATTGCATGTGTGTTCCTCTCATAAACCACACATGGATCCACCAGTGTCATCGCATCTATGATCTTTTCATGAACCACAGTTAGAGTCATTGGATGTGTGTTCTTATCATGAACCACAGCTAGAGTCAGTGCATGTGTGTTCTTCTCACAAAACATATCATGAACCACACCCAGTGTCATTGCATGTGTGTTCTTCTCATTGACCATACATGGATCCACGACTGTCATTGCATGTCTGCTCTTTTCATGAACCACAGCTAGAGTCATTGCATGTCTGTTCTTTTCACAAACCACATATCACCAGTGTCATTGCATGTGTGTTCTTCCCACAGACCACACATGGATCCACCAGTGTCATTGCATGTGTGTCCTTCTCACAAACCACATATGGATCCACCAGTGTCATTGCATATGTGCTCTTCCCACAGATCACACATGGATCCACCAATGTCATTGCATGTGTGTTCTTTTCACAGACCACGTAAGGATCCACCGGTGTCATTGCATGTGTGTTCCCCTCATAGACCACATATGGATACACCGGTGTCATCGCATGTCTGCTCTTTTCATGAACCACAGTTAGAGTCATTGCATGTGTGTTCCTCTCATAGACCACAGCTAGAGTCATTGCATGTGTGTTCTTCTCACAAACCATATCATGAACCATACCCAATGTCATTGCATGTGTGTTCTTCTCATTAACCACACATGGATCCACCAATGTCATTGCATGTCTGCTCTTTTCATGAACGACAGTTAGAGTCCTTGCATGTCTATTCTTTTCACAAACCACATCTGGATCCACGGTGTCAGCGCATGTCTGCTCTTTTCATGAACCACAGTTAGAGTCATTGCATGTGTGTTCTTCTCATGAACCACAGCTAGAGTCATTGCATGTGTGTTCTTCTCACAAACCATACCATGAACCACACCTAGTGTCATTGCATGTGTGTTCTTCTCATTAACCACACATGGATCCACCAGTGTCATTGCATTTGTGTTCTTCCCATGAACCACACCAGTGTCATTGCATGTGTGTTCTTCTCATAGACCACACATGGATCCACCAGTGTCATTGCATGTGTGTCCTTCTCACAAACCACAGATGGATCCACTAGTGTCATTGCATGTGTGTTCTTCTCATAGACCACGTATGGATCCACCGGTGTCATTGCATGTGTGTTCTTCTCACAGACCACGTAAGGATCCACCGGTGTCATTGCATGTGTGTTCCTCTCATAGACCACACATGGATCCACCGGTGTCATCGCACGTCTGCTATTTTCATGAACCACAGTTAGAGTCATTGCATGTGTGTTCTTCTCATGAACCACAGCTAGAGTCATTGCATGTGTGTTCTTCTCACAAACCATATCATGTACCACACCTAGTGTCATTTCATGTGTGTTCTTCTCATGAACCACACATGGATCCACCAGTGTCATTGTATGTCTGCTCTTTTCATGAACCACAGTTAGCATCATTGCATGTCTGTTCTTTTCACAAACCATATATGGATCCAGTGTCATTGCATGTGTGTTCTTCCCACACACCACACATGGATCCACTAGTGTCATTGCATGTGTGTCGTTCCCATGAACCACATATGGATCCATCAGTGTCATTGCATGTGTGTTCTTTTCACATACCACGTATGGATCAGCCGGTGTCATCGCATGTCTGCTCTTTTCATAAACCACAGTTAGAGTCATTGCATGTGTGTTCCTCTCATAGACCACAGCTAGAGTCATTGCATGTGTGTTCTTCTCACAAACCATATCATGTACCACACCCAATGTCATTGCATCTGTTTTCTTCTCATTAACCACGCATGGATCCACCAGTGTCATTACATGTGTGCTCTTTTCATGAACCAAAGTTAGAGTCATTGCATGTATGTTCTTTTCACAAACCACATATGGATCCACTGGTGTCATCGCATGTCTGCTCTTTTCATGAACCACAGTTAGAGTCATTGCATGTGTGTTCTTCTCATGAACCACGGCTAGAGTCATTGCATGTGCGTTCTTCTCACAAACCATATCATGAACCACACCCAGTGTCATTGCATGTTTGTTCTTCTCATTAACCACACATGGATCGACCAGTGTCATTGCATGTGTGTTCTTCCCATGAACCACACCTAGTGTCATTGTATGTCTGTTCTTTTCACAAACCACATATGGATCCAGTGTCATTGCATGTGTGTTCCTCTCATAAACCACACATGGATCCACCAGTGTCATTGCATGTGTGTTCTTTTCACAGACCACATATCCACCAGTGTCATTGCATGTGTGTTCTTTTCACAAACCACGTAAGGATCCACGGGTGTCATTGCATGTGTGTTCCTCTCATAGACCACACATGGATCCACTGGTGTCATCGCATGTCTGCTCTTTTCATGAACCACAGGTAGAGTCATTGCGTGTGTGTTCTTCTCATGAACCACAGCCAGAGTCATTGCATGTGTGTTATTCTCACAAACCATATCATGAACCACACCCAGTGTCATTTCATGTGTGTTCTTCTCATTAACCACACATGGATCCACTAGTGTCATTGCATGTGTGTTCTTCCCATGAACCACACCTAGTGTCATTGCATGTCTGCTATTTTCACAAACCATATATGGATCCAGTGTCATTGCATGTGTGTTCGTCTCATAAACCACACATGGATCCACCAGTGCCATTGCATATGTGTTCTTCTCACAAACCACATATGGATCCACCAGTGTCATTGGATGCATGTTCTTTTCATAAACCACATATGGATCCTAATTAACCTTAGGAGAGCCCTAACTGTAGCGTTAGACCGAGTCTTCTAGAAGGCATGCCCTAACACAGTTGTTCTGCTAGACGATTGTTACATAACGTTCGATCGGGGCGCTTGGACGATTGGGATGGTTTTGGTGAGACCGATCCACGAGTAGTCTATTCTGTGGCATGATTGGCCATGCTTGCTCTGGACAAACTGGCAACACCGGGGGCTCCCCTGTTGCGAGTGTCACGACTCACGAGTTGAGTGGGCCATATCCCAGTGTCACGTCCCCATTACTTCTCTTCCTCCCCGTACTTCTCTTCCTTCCCCTCAAAGCCACTTTCCCCACTTCACTCCCATCCTGCCGTAGGCGCAAGCCGACGGCGCCTCCATCCCAATCCCCTCTCCGGCAGCCACCCCCCTCCGCTCTCGCCATGGGTTCAAGGGGAGACGGCGAGGAAACGCGTCGTGACGACAGGGACGGTGATTTCGATGTGAGTCATCTCATCTCTATCTCTATCATCTGTGGCTAGTTATCTATTTTTTGAGCCAGATCTACTCTATTTACTCATACGCGTATGATGTGTTAGGCCAACCAGACGATGTATGACGCCAACTATCACGGTTTAGCGGATGAAGACAGTCCTCTGCTATGTAAACATGGATATGTGCCCGTAAATTTGTAGTGTTCGAAGGACGAAACGCAGGCAGGAGGTTTCTACGGTGTCAAGGACATCGTGCAATGATGTGAGGCGGAAGTTGCGGTGTTGTCAAATGGGTAGATCCAGAGTGGCCCAAATCGATGCAGAAAACGCTGGACAAACTATGGGAAATGACTGTTGAGTTGAAAGAATCCGCATTCTACTCACTTCTTGATAGTGTTGAGATGAACCTATGGGAACCAGTTGACACGACCAAGCATAAGCGAGATCTCATGGGGGTGGAAGACAAGGTTAGCAAAGTCGACAATGAGAGGGACGCGACGTTGGCCCTGAAGGCTAAAGCAGAGCAAGAACTGACTCAAGAAAGGAAGGATCTTCACTAGGCCAAAGTCCTGCATTTCACAACTATGGGTATTGACAAATGCATAAGGAAAGATGCAAAGAAACAATTGAAGCTGTGCAAGGAAGATGCTAAAAGGAAGGAGTAGACGATTCGATCCTTGCTCTCGCAGGAAGATGCGCATCAGGCTAAGATTAGGAAGATCAAGGAGATGTGTGATAACTAGTTCTATTTAGCTTAAGCTCTGTGCCTTTTTTAAGTTGTAATAGTTGTACTTGTTGACCTAGCGGTCTGAACTATTGGCCTCGGAGTCCTAGGAGTAAAAAAATTGGTCGCCCGTTAATCTGTCTTAACACTGGATTACTTCCTTTTGTCTGACCAATGCACCTTAGATATTCCGCCCGTCGCTTCGTCGTCCTCGTGTACAAATAGGAGGCGCCACAGCGCGTCGCGTCGTCGCCCATCCCCTCGCCCTCTCCAATCTCCACCATGCCGTCGCTTCGTCGTCCACCCCCTCGCTCCCTCTCCAATCTCCACCGCGCCGCCATGGAGATGCCCTCGCTGAACTTCTACGAGGCGGTGATGTTCGTGCACTTCGACATCCTCACGCCGCCGGCCGGGACAGTGCCCCACGGATGGCGCATCAGCTATGCGGGGGTGCTGGTGGCTCCACTCCTCGTCCCCGACGGAGCCGTGATGGAGAGTGAAATCGCGGCGCGCTGCCGCCAGATGCCCACGTGGAAGAGGGAGCTGCCCCGGTACGCGGCGGCCAGCCCGTACTGGCCGGCGCTGTTCAAGAAGGTGCGGAAGGCCAAGATTGGCAACCGCACCATTTACGGGCGTGTGGTGCACCGGGATCTCCGCAACCGAGAAGGGCGAGAGAGGTTCTGGTCCGTCCCTGGACGGACCAGGTTCACCGTCATCGCCGCCGCTCGCCGCGAAGAGGTGCTTCGTATCGCGAACAATGCGGAAATCATGGAGGTTCCGTCCGACGACGACGAGGAAGCCGGTGGCTCAGAGGACAGCGATAGAGGAAGTGAAATTGTTGACTAGTGGTTGAATTAATGTAGGATGTGAAATCGCACCTTTCTTAGAAGAATTTGTAGTTGAATTAATGAAATGCCTCGATTTAGATCTCTGTCTCGATTAATTTGTGGAAGAATTTGTGATTTAGATCAATTTCTGCCTTGATTTAGATCTCTGTCCCGGATTGGGAACGTGACCATGGACCAAAGACCCCTTTTCTACTAGTGTATTCTCACATCGGTGGTCTGTTTAAACGTAATCTATGTGGATTTGGCCGCATGTAAATGGCACAACCAAAATTTATAAAGTGGAAGCACGTACACCCGGTTACTGGAGATCCGGGAGCTTCGCCAGATGCAGGGGATGCAGGAGCAGAGAGGCGGTGAGATAGATGGGCTCAAGATTAGGCCAGAAAGTGGTACCGATTTTCTCCTCATCTGGGCATTATCGGTGAGAACATTGATGTTTATGTTGCCACGTCGTTCTGCAGCATCTGAAATAAGTTGCTGCTTCGTGGAGTGTGGCAGCTTAAATAATTTATTTTTGTGCGACTTACATTCCGTCATATTTAGAGACCTCCTGCCCCTCAGCAATCGTGGAACTAGTGGATCCTTGTTTTCAGATAGCAGTGACACAATCACAATTTTGGATTCAACTACTGACTCGGGCGTTTCCAAACCCTAAGTCGCGGTACATTTTACTCAGAGAACGTGGGTAGATTGTTTCGCCCAGCAACGTGCCACACACAGAGCTCTAGAATTTAACAGAATTACATATATAGGTTCAAGTTCAACACATTACTATGCATCTTCATTGCCAGCAGCCTTCTTCCACGGACTGGGTGCCAAGCCTTCACGTCCACTGGCTTCTTCATTTCCTGCCTTCTTCCTCTTCCTCGATGCCAATTTTCTTATCTTCACGTACTCTGCATCACCGGGACAATGGGTACCAGAATCGTGTCCATCAACATCTTTCCACCCATTTTTAATTTCTTCAGGCAACAAAATGACTGACCCGACAGTCATGTTTCTAACCTTGCGGTGCTTCCTGTCAAATAAACAAGACTATTACATAACTGCCCAATATCTACAGAGTAAATAAAACAAAAATTACAATTCAGCACAAACATGCGAACCCCAAGCGACCTTTGCTTACCAGGAGCTAATTGGGTTCGAGCAACCACCCTATCCAAGAATAGAAGGGTGACTCCCAGTTGCAGCAGCTTCCACATCCAGTACATCACATTTCAGCTCAAACATGGCAGCCGAAGCATACCTTTTCATCAACCAATTAGCTGACTGTCACACGTTATAGGAGCCATGATGCCACGTTCATCCATGAAGCTGAACTTTTTTGTCTGCTTCGGCCATAATTCAACATGATTACGCAGAGCAGCAACCATACCAGATATAGTGCAGATCTGCGCAGGTGCTTCTTCCATCGTGAAACAATGGCTTCCATACCACTTGCCCTTAGAGTCATACCTGTAGAGGACTACCGTAACTAGGTAAGGGGGTCCGCGCAGATCCCACTTGACAAAAAATTATGGACAAAATATGTTTGCCAGCGTTGGGCTAACAAACAATTTGAGGTTCAGTAGCCAGCTAGCAGTTATAATTCGTGCGAATAGCAAAGAGATGGGTAGCTCATCCACTTGTAGCCAGAACTTCTTCTCCTTGATAGTAGGATCTGCCATCCTCCGAACTGCTCGGCTCGTCGACGGCAGAGGCGAGCTAGAGCCTCGCAACGGCGGCTACGACATACACCATTGGAGCTCGGTATCAGCGACTGGGCGCAGCAACTTGGCCCCGGAAGTCAAATGTCTGAAGGGATCGTCCTACCTAGAGGGTGGATACCGACACCGCCGGTGCTAGGGGAAAGCTGGGAATGGATTTGTGAAATTGGTCAACGCATCCAATCCACTTACCTGCTCGATTTGCCTAAGAGGTTGCCGCGTTGGCGCCCGCGTCATGGATAGATGACCGACATGAGGGTCCCGACCGTCTACTTCACGGGGCGGTTTAACGGAATGTTTGAATTTGGCAGGGGTGAGATGATTTTGCCTCGAAATGGCCCCTCTCAGTAGTTGGCAGTCCAACTTTTTGAAACGCGGTAATTTCAGGCAACTTAGGTACCGCCATGCGCTGGCCTGCGAACTTTGGTACCACAGACGAACAGGCCCCCCTTCCGAGGGCCTGAACCTGGGTAAACCGCGTGTCCATGATGTGCTTGTTTGCTAGACGATCGACGCCTCCAACGCTCCCCAATCCCTCAACCCTAAGTCCATCAACGATGGGCATTGACGAGTTAACCCCTCGTCAATGATAGTTTCAACTGATATGTTCATAAGAGACTTATTAAGTTGGGATCCTATTGAAACAAGGACAAAAGGTGCATGCGAACACTGTAAAATACTAAAAACCCTAATCTACTTATGCAAAAAACAAGAGGTAAAAATGCTCCAATTTTGGACTCATCGGTCATAGATATGGAGGGAAAGGGTTTGGGGAAGGAGAGTGCCTATTGTGCCACTTGCGAGAGGGTATGAGTGAATTAGGGAGGACGCGGGAGGACAAGCGCGGTCTCCGGAGCGACGCAGCCGTGACCCAACTTTGGTGCATGGATGGGTCGGTCCGCGCGAGTCGGTCCAGATGGATTGCCCCGCTGGATCGGCGCGCAGCTGTCCATCCGCGCAGACCGGTTCAGACACGCTCAAACCGTTTGGGGTGTGCCGGTGGAGATGGCCTAAGGGAATGGGCATGGTAGCAGCACATATGTGTTCTTCCCAATGCTATCATGTTGATATGAGAACGGTGGCACATGTTTATTTATTTCCCATCCAACCCCAAAAATTGAAGCCACAGCTCTATTTCACTTTCTTTCCTCAAAGGTATTTGTTGTTTCTCTATATCTTTCGTATATATCCTCACCTTTTCCTAGGTTTCAAGAGGCAGCCTCCTCCGGAGGAGTCTCTAACAGCTGCAGGGCAACACCAAACCCCTCTCTTGAAGCCCGAGCCAAGCTAGGCTTGCGGGTAGTAGGTTCAGAGCATCTCTAGCAGATACCGCATCCGGCTCCATCCCACAAAATAACCGTTTGTTTGCGGTATGAAGCTAAAAAATAGTCATTCTAGATAGCCTAAACCGCACCGCATCCGAAATATTTTTGCGGTTCACCGCAAAAGGTCGTTTACATGCTGCATATTTCCCGCATCGAGGTCTGCAGATGCGGTGAACCACATCCTGGCGCTTTGATTGGCAGGAGGGAAATTCCCCCTCCCCTACTCCCCGCACAGCCGCCACCACCGTCAATCTACCGCTGGTGGCCGTTTCCACCCACTCTCTCTCCTCCCTACCATCACACTCTCTCTCTCCTCCAACTACCATGGAGAGACCCAATTTAAACTTCTACAAGGCCACGATGTTCGCCCAATACGACATCCTCATGCCGCCTCGTAGATTAGAGTTTTACTTTAATCGTTTGTTATTACTATGATTGAGAAGCTTCTCATTGAATTATGTCGCCTAATTACTAATACCTATGGCCAAATTTTGTTCTATTTCTCGTTCCAACACTGAATTATGTGCGTTGAGGTAAAATTTATTGTACGGTACACGCGACGGGACAGAACAGATATGGCATACCTGGCCCCAAAAAATAATATTCTGTTTTGCGGTACACTATGTGGCATCTGCTCCACCGGCCTTTTTCGTGCCGCAAACGCGAAATGCGGTTCACTGCAAACGCGTTTTGTGGGATGGCCGAATGCGGTATCTGCTAGAGATGTTCTCATGCCATGCCATGCCTTTACAGTTGTTAGAGACTCCTTTGCGGGAGAATTTATCCTTGGAAAGAAAGTTGAGAAAAGGGAGAAAAAATGAGAGACATGAAGAAACAATTGGTACTTATTTGGGAAGATGATGACGATGAGGTCCACTTGATGGTGGTCTCAGATTTTGGGTTTAGGATTAATATAAAATGAAAGGAGATGTCCTCCCTTCATACAATGGTGGAAGCACTTGGGCAGCATGTGTCCCAAGTGAGCCGCACTGAGGCAGATTTTTTGTGAATAGTACAAATTATATTTACGTCCTATAAATAAATTTGTATAAAAATGTAATGTAAAAGATAAATGTTCCTATGCTGAAAGTCACTACAACCGTGCAGGCATGCGCTGGCGGGTATAAACGCCAAGTCAGATGCCGTGCTCGCTCTAAGATGACAATTAGAGCACGATGTGTCCCCAGCTATCCACCTAGACAAAACTGAATGAGGCCACTGGTGTGAAATATATGCCCCAATGGAAGCTACTCCATGTGAGGTCATCCTCCTACATTGGAAAAGCTGAACATGACACTTTTTCTCTTTGGCACATGCGATCCGCCATATGGTGACAGCAAATCGATGCATCTGGGTAGATTAAAGACGCCAAAAGTTTTAGTGTCGTGCAGAGATAAGGTGCAGCGTAAGATTTTAACGTGTTTGGTACACCTTTCAGGAACAAATCAGTCAATGGAAATTAGTGCTAACAGAAATAAATTAGACCAATAATTAACAGATAGATTAATTTATGTTAGGAGGCCAGAAAATAGGTGCGGGTTTAAACCGGACCAAAATTGCGCACCGGAGAATGGAGTAGCGTGGAAATGTACTCCCTCTGTTTAGAAATATAAGATATTTTATCTTTATAAAATAAATATATCTAAACACCTTTTAGTATATGGGTTCATTTTAAACCTCTACGAACCTATATAGTAAAACACGTCTAAATACATTTGATTTACAAAGCTAAAACGACTTATATTTCTGAACAGAGAGGGTAGAAGAGAAGAGATCTAAGAACCTCAATGGGCTCATCTAGATTCGTATTGAACTTCTATTTTTGCCAAAGAAGAATTTTGTGTCAGCCTTAGGACGGTTTATGAAGAGTTTGCACCCACATCACAACTCCATGTGTCGCGGGACCCTAAATTTTAACTTCTTATACTAGTTAGTATAAGGTGAACATGTATATGTACCATCGGTGTTGTTATCTGTAACACCCTCGTCTAATAAGGCTGAGTTCATGTGTATAGTGCTAATCCATGGATCTGTTCACTAACACACAATATAAAATGATACTAAATATAACCGTGCATCATAAATATAACAAATATAATCCAGAATTTACATTATATTACAGCGGAAAGCAATACAAGGTAGATCTACATCCTTTAAATGTGCCAACATGCGAATAATTGTTGAGTAGAGTCTGGCGACCTATGAACAATCACTTAGAATAATATAACCTGCAACATGAAACACTGCATCCAGGAATGGTCAATACATTGAATGTATGGCAAGTAGTCTAAACTGGATTACAATAGACCTAGCATCTACATGCTTATTTGGCTAGGTGGAGTTTGAGCTCATTTGCATAAAGCAATAGTTTTCTCCTAACATTTGTAACAAAATAGTTTTTCAATATGATAAATAGGACACTCTAGTTCACTCCCAGTTGCTTCTACCCAATTAAGTTCACCCAACAAGTTTTGAGTAATTGAGTAATTGGGATGGGTGATAAATATGTCATAGCATCAATATCAGGTCGCTCAAATTGTCCATAACCGGAGATACAACTAAGTACTTAGTTTAGACACCCTGCAGGGGTTGGTACACTTTATCCATGTAACCTGGCCAACCCTCTCTTATCACTACACTCATTTTGTGTCATGGTAGGGAGAAGTTCAAGATGAGACAATTCAGGAAGAGCTTCCCAAACCCAGCCATATGTCGTACCAACCTACACTATTCTACTCCCTCTGTTTCAAAATATAAGATGTTTTAGCTTTGTAAAATGAGTGTATCTAGACCCCTTTTAGTGTCTAGATTCACTCCAAACCTAGATGAACCTAAACACTAAAAGAGGTATGAATACATTTCATTCACAAAGCTAAAACATCTTATATTTTGAAACGGAGGGAGTACATCTCTAGCCATGTCGAGTTCGAGTCACCATAGCCTACTAAGTCCAGCCAACCATCCATAACTCATTGGCACATGGTTGCACACATAAGCTATCAAACAAAGAAATCAATCATTTTTTAGTTCCCTAGGTGACATTCCCCACCATAAATCTTCACTCCGATTACACTCAAACCATTCCGCCCAGATGGTTCATTAAAATTATGTTGTTTTAGTTTGATCAAAACAAATATACTACCATAGCATGGTGTAATACCTTCCTCGTCTAAAATAGCATGGCTAAGCACATCTATCATATGGTGGAAAAAGCCCTCGTGTGCTCGTGTGCGGTGTGAGGTGGTAACATTGGAGTGCTTCCTGGTGGTCTACAACGAAGAAGATTGGGTTGACGAGATGCGGACGAGAATGACGGTGTCCCTCGTGTGCTCTTTGGCTCCTCTCGGTGTCCCCGGCAGCGGTGGAGGTCGACTGAAACTTCTCGGTTCCTGACGTGCTTCGGAGGCACGGTGCAGACGGTCCAGCGCCCTACATATGGGGGAAACAAGTCAGTGCGGCGAGGTGATTCATAGGGAGGAGGGTAGGGAGGTTAGGATCGATGGAAACAAGGTGTACCTCGCGATTTGATGCTTTAGAAGTGGCAGAGAGATCGGAATCAACTGGGCAAAGGCTAGGGTTCAACTTGCGAACAACATTCGCACGGAAAGAAGGGTAGGGGGTTATATGGGAAGGGATACGTGGAGGAGGGGCAACATCCGAACAGAATTGGTGGGGAATTAGGGAATCATGTTCATTGTGGTCTCCTCGTCGGGAGGAAGAAGGATGCGGGGTGGGGTCCGGTTGTTAGTGGGAGCGGGGAGGGAAAAAATAGGGGCAAAGGGGTATCTATGTGCTGGCTTGTGCGGGCTGGCTACTTGGCTGCTACGCATTGTGCTGGCGCAGGTGCGAGCAGTAGATAGGTATGGTGCTAGCTGGCTGGGCCGCTAGGGTTAGGTCCGGGTAGGTTTAGTTTAGTTTCTTTTTTCCTGATTCTTTTTCTCATTTCTGTTTCAGCATTTTCTTCGTAACTTTTTCATACTAATTCCAAAAGACTTGAAATCTATTTCTAAAATTTTCTAAAATCTAGATCATATTAATGTAGTTTTTAGCAATATTGCTCTCTTAACGACAATGAGTTTTATAAAACCTATTTAATTCCCTATGGGAATAAGGTAGCACATTGGCCTTTTAGGGTTCTATTTAATATTGGAATTTGAAATCTTGCAAATTTTTGCATCGATAAAATGCAACGCTCATGAATGACATGTAAAAATATTTTTTTCTAGTCCCGATTTCTAAAATCTTGGGATGTGACATTATCTCATGCAAGCTCAATAGTGTCGGTACAGTCCTCACAAAAAATAGTGTCGGTACAGTACGGTAAATACATGCTATGTGATAATCCATGAATGAGGAGGCATGGGAGGTGGTGAAATGCTTGCCCCATGGCAAAGCACCGAGCCCAGATGCTTTCACAGCGAAATTCCTCCAGCGATGTTGGGGGATTGTCAAGATGGATTTCATGTCCGCCTTCGATAAACTATACTCCATGAATGGATGTAGGTTCTAGGGGCTTAACTAGGCACTGGTCGTCTTTTTGCCCAAACATAGTGATGATGCCTCGGTAGCTGACTACCGGTCGATTAGTATCATCCACATCTTTGCCAAGCTAGGGGCGAAGATGTTGGCTTCCATACTATCCCCCATGATGGGAGGCTTAGTTGACCTGAACCAATGCGCCTTCATCTAGAAGCACTGCATACATGATAATTTCATGTTAGTTTAGCACACGGCGTGCCTGCTACATAGGATCAAGAATCCCAGAGTCATGCTAAAGTTGGACATTGCTAAGGCATTCTACTCGGTGTCCTGGGAGTTGCTGTTTGAGGTGAGTCAGATGGTTTTCTTTGGCCCTAGAATTCGGGACCTCGTGGCTATCCTTCTCACCATGACTTCCACTAGGGTGATGCTCAATGGCAAGCCAGGACTGCTGATCTAGCATCGGAGGGGCCTAAGACAGGGACATCTACCCTCGTAGATGTTGTTTGTGCTATTCATTAACATGCTCCTTAGGTTGTTGGATAAGGCCATGGAGCTCAGGGTGCTCAGGGTGCTCAGGCACATTACAACCCGGGAACTGGTCACATTCGTCTCCCTCTATGTTGTAACATCCCAGGATTAGCACCTAGAAATAGTGAGGACACATGTGTGTGCATTGCATTCATGCATAAGAAAATCCGGAGAATTTTCGCGCAAAAACTAAAAGAACCGTAGAGGGATCGAAGACTCTCGTGTTCTGATGGAAACGTCAGGACAGGTGCGACAGATTCTGACATGGCCTCTATTCAATCTTTGTTTTGTGAGGAAAATAATCTAAATTTGATTATTCAAATGGTATATTTTAATTCAAAAGGAGTATGAAATTGAAGTATAAATTATAAATGGTAATTGAATTATATTAATACTAAAGGGATTAAATTCCCCAAAAATAAAGGAGTTCCATAATGAATTCCAAATTCAAATAAAGAATGGTATTCTGTATTACACAACTAGTATTCAACCATTTAAAAATTTCAAGGAATAACAATAAATATATATTACAAGTATGTGGATAAAGAAATGCTAAACTTTACTACTTAATATAATATTACATTCTATTTTAAATAAAAAATGGAACACTCCTTTGTTATTGAGATACAACATTTACAAGTTTCTACTAACAAAAGGAAAACGAAAAGGAACTTTATTACATTAATATAAGAATACAATATTATGTTAATAACAAAATAAAGTTTAAATTTTATAAATAAGATACAACTAGAAAGAAAGAATGGCATTATTTATTACAAAATGTGAGTTCAGTGATTTACAAGTCTCAAATAATAAAACAAAACTTATAAAAATGAAATGAATAATTCAGTAATGTAATATGGTATTACAATAAGGAAATAATAAACAAGAACTGATAAAAGACCGTCTTATTTACATCACACGTTATTACATTATTTTTACAATTATTAACAAAAGGGTTAATAAGACAAATGAAATAGAAAAGCATCGTTTTATTACAATAATACAAATATTACACTGTTTTTACAAATGACTAAATAAAAAATGAAATATTACAATAATGAATAAAAGAAAATTACAAAATAATAAAAGGAAGTCCTAAACTACATTTCCTAAACTAAGTTTTGTATCTTCTCATCTTCTTTTGTACCTGCAAGCAAACAAAGAGAAAAAAAAGAATAAAAATAAAAGGGTTAGTGTATTAGTTTTACTCTCAGATTTGGGCAAAGTAATGCTTTGCCTAAACTCATCATTGAATGTATTTAGGGGCCATATTGTAGTATCTGCTCATATCAGTATTTTTTCTTTAGCACCCCACCATTGGCTATTTAAGAAATCCACTTGGCAACATAGAAAATAATGTCCAATTCAAGATAATATCAGCCAGCCAAGCTCATCCACAAAGAAGAGTGTGCCTAACATTAAGAATTGAACCAAAAGGGTCCCACATGTAAGCATCTTACACCATAGCATGCAGCTGCTATGTTGTCGACACAACAGGGCAGCAGTAGGAAGTAGATAAGGAGAGAAGGTGAAGCGAGTAGCCGCATCACACTTCTCTGTCCACTTTCCCATTCATCCAAGAACACCGTACAAAGAACACCATTAGTATACCACGATCCATCCACCACAAAATAGCTAGCATGATCTCCTGAAACATGGAGGAGCCTAATATATCACCAGGAGTAGTAGCACAAGCTTGCATCAGAAGGAGGTGGAAAAGCAACATCCAGGAATAGTGCTAGCTGATCACCAGGAGGAGCAAGCCATTAGTAGAAGCGAGAGATGATCAAGATGAACTCAAGAATCGGGAAACTATAGCAAACACTTCATCAGAGCAAGTTGTTACATATGTTCTTACCAGCATATGAAATACCACCAAATCTTGTAGCATCCATTTTTATCAGCTTGCACCATCAATATTAGGGGTAAATAAGGGAAAAGCATCCAAAATAAGTCATTACATCTACACTTCAACAAGATCTGGTTTAGGAGGATGGGAAGTAAGATTTTCTCTCAGTATTGCATACAAGTTCTATGCACAAATATGACAAAGAAATTAAAGATTTATACTATAAGTATAACAATTAAACCACGTGCTTTTATGTCATTCAGAGAAGCATCCAAGTAGCTAAATTAAGCATGTTATGGATCTGTCTTTGTTATCCAAATAGAGCCTCATCTTTTCTTGCATCATAGGCAGAGGCAAAAGTAGTGGATCATGCTGTCAAGCTCAATTATTATGCACACTCATAATAGGAAACCCCACAGTAGCAAAGACTAAAGTAGCAGTAACAACCCTTAATTACAGCAGCAACACCATGGTAGAATTTCCATACTACAGTATCATTTATAAGACAACATGATCAGCCCAAATCATTTTCCTAGCTAAAGAAGACCAGGAATCATTTTTCATGTGGTTATTTGTCATAATGGACAAAACACATCCAAAATGGTATCCACCATCAAATTTGGAATTGAAGTTCACAATTATTCCACACCTTATATCCCTATGGACAATATAAAATTAGCAGGCGGTCATAGATACACACTGTCATAGCTATAGTATAATAATTTTCCTAGGGAAACACCATTAGGGATCATCTTTTCTATGTTCAAAGGAGAGTTCCAACTACATATCATAATGAAATCACCAAATACATTTCACTAGAAACTATACTGAAGTGAGCATTCTCCCCGTATCGTACATGATGTGATCCAAATCACAAGTAGACATGCACAATTGTGGAACATAAGAAACTAGGACTCGAGCTTAGCTTAGGATCACCAACAACCAAGAGTGACAACGAATATTTGCAAGTATATAACCAATCTCGGCTAGTATCAAGCTACAAAAATTAACCAATATAATAATATGTAATCAAGACCAAGATGAACACTCTAATTGAGGCACCAATTAAGCACACAGAAAACCAGCAAGTATAACTGCGACTCTAGAGATTTTAGTAGGTGAAGAAGGAGTATAAGGTGGTACCTATCTAGGGCAATTTCATGGCTCGCCGAAGAGGAAGCATGTGGTGGAGTTAAGACAGATGGTGGCGGCTGAAGAAGACGATTCCTCGAAAAAATAAGGCGGCAATAAACAACCACCGCACCAAGCCTCACCAGTAGCCATCCATCGAAAAAATAAGGCGGCAATAAACAACCACCGCACCACCTCCACATCACCCTGACGACACTGAGGCAGTTGAACCCTAGTCAAGAGTGAGTTGGGGGCGAGCTCAATCGGGCATCATACACAAATCAAATGGGATGGAAAGGTAGGTCAATGTATGGTGGAGCTTTGTTGACCACCGGGGGCAACCACAACAGGCTGTGCTCGCCAGAATCGAGCGGCCACGGCGTCGGGCCATCACAGGCGCGAAGCATAGTAGATCTGGTGGGGGAGAAGAGGGGATCGAGCGGGTCGGGTTGACCGGCTCGGTCCACTGACCGGTTTGGTCTAGCCCAGCCGTGAGCCAGACTGACTGGTGGTCCCTAGAACTTCTCTAAAAGTGAATAAAAATAAAATGAAACAATAACAAACAAATTACCAAAATAACCATGTTAATACTTTAAGCTCTACAAAAATGTATAAAATCCTGAAAATACATATAATATATCAAAATGATCACAAAAATAATCTCTAATTAGGAAAATATAATATTACTTATTTAAGTTAAATAAAATACAACTAAATAATAAAGACACCAAATCCTAAATTAATTAAATATAATAAAATAAGTAAAAGTACTAAAAATGAATAAAATCATTTTTGTATATAAAAATAAATCTACTATTTTATAAAAATACTAATTCTAAAATTCCAATTCATTTTAGGATTGATAAATAAATAAGTGTTATAATTGACTTTATAGTCCTTTTCTTTTATTAAAATATAATAGATATATTTCTCTTATCATTTAAAAATCAATATTAGCTTTAATTGAATAGTCGGGATTTATTGAAACATAGAATGTAATTATTTAAGAATTAAACATATATATATTATATAATGATATTTCTTTAAACAATGGAATTAACTCTTATGTTTGTATAAATACTTCAAACCCTAACAAATTAATAAGATCATCTAATTATGCTTCCATCAATAAGTTACATATTATTTTTAGGATTAAAATAGAAAATAAATTTTTGAACTCATCATTCACTTAAATTGAAAGTGTGATCTCACACTCTTAATCATACTTAGAAAAACCCTAAAGCTTGGTAATGATTTAGACACATTACACCTTATGTCTATTCCTATTTTTTATAGTTAACTTAGGTCTATTTTACAATCCACCAAAAAATAAATCTAGGGCAATTTCATGGCTCGCCGAAGAGGAAGCATGTGGTGGAGTTAAGACAGATGGTGGCGGCTGAAGAAGACGATTCCTCGAAAAAATAAGGCGGCAATAAACAACCACCGCACCAAGCCTCACCAGTAGCCATCCATCGAAAAAATAAGGCAGCAATAAACAACCACCGCACCACCTCCACATCACCCTGACGACACTGAGGCAGTTGAACCCTAGTCAAGAGTGAGTTGGGGGCGAGCTCAATCGGGCATCATACACAAATCAAATGGGATGGAAAGGTAGGTCAATGTATGGTGGAGCTTTGTTGACCACCGGGGGCAACCACAATAGGCTGTGCTCGCCAGGATCGAGCGGCCACGGCGTCGGGCCATCACAGGCGCGAAGCATAGTAGATCTGGTGGGGGAGAAGAGGGGATCGAGCAGGTCGGGTTGACCGGCTCGGTCCACTGACCGGGTTGGTCTAGCCCAGCCGTGAGCCAGACTGACTGGTGGTCCCTAGAACTTCTCTAAAAGTGAATAAAAATAAAATGAAACAATAACAAACAAATTACCAAAATAACCATGTTAATACTTTAAGCTCTACAAAAATGTATAAAATCCTGAAAATACATATAATATATCAAAATGATCACAAAAATAATCTCTAATTAGGAAAATATAATATTACTTATTTAAGTTAAATAAAATACAACTAAATAATAAAGACACCAAATCCTAAATTAATTAAATATAATAAAATAAGTAAAAGTACTAAAAATGAATAAAATCATTTTTGTATATAAAAATAAATCTACTATTTTATAAAAATACTAATTCTAAAATTCCAATTCATTTTAGGATTGATAAATAAATAAGTGTTATAATTGACTTTATAGTCCTTTTCTTTTATTAAAATATAATAGATATATTTCTCTTATCATTTAAAAATCAATATTAGCTTTAATTGAATAGTCGGGATTTATTGAAACATAGAATGTAATTATTTAAGAATTAAACATATATATATTATATAATGATATTTCTTTAAACAATGGAATTAACTCTTATGTTTGTATAAATACTTCAAACCCTAACAAATTAATAAGATCATCTAATTATGCTTCCATCAATAAGTTACATATTATTTTTAGGATTAAAATAGAAAATAAATTTTTGAACTCATCATTCACTTAAATTGAAAGTGTGATCTCACACTCTTAATCATACTTAGAAAAACCCTAAAGCTTGGTAATGATTTAGACACATTACACCTTATGTCTATTCCTATTTTTTATAGTTAACTTAGGTCTATTTTACAATCCACCAAAAAATAACTCAGCATTAATTATACTCTATCAAAGACCATAGTTTTAGTCCTAACAACCTTCTAGATTGATAAAATTAACATAAACAAAATTTTCTTTGAAGTTTATTCTTTTTGCCACTTTAAACAACAACTCTATAATAGTTCCTTCAACTCTTAACAACACAACACATGGACTTTCATCAAAATTACCAGATGGCAATTAGCCTCAGTCTTAGATTGATTTGTACTCTACCTTATATATCTTGTATGTTAATACTTAAGTTCCTTATAGATATATTTGCTTATGCAGAAAAATTGAAGATAAACCAAATCTTAAAGAAATCACATAAGTTCAATTCACTTATAATATTGGGGATCCACTTCGGGAATTTTATGAAATGCACAACATTACTTATGTATAATAGCATACTTCTTTTTTGTGGGGCGCCATATTGCTTCTTTAAACATTAGTCCTTACCGGATCAATGATGCTGATTTCAGATATTGGACCTTCTATTGTCTCGAAGACCGTGATTGCATAATATTGTGATCACAAAAGGAAAGTTCATACTTGCTCATGTCCTTTGGTTATTTTCTATCAAGTAGTTGCAATCTACTGTTGTTATCACCTGCATTTCAAAAAGGTCAGGAAACTCTATTTTCAAAATGATATGATTATGGGTTATTTACCAAGAGTTAATGACCTACTATGAAAGTTCTAGTGGTAAAGGAACATAATACCTAGGACTTGACAACCAATGTCACCAGTGATTCTTGCGCCATATAATACGTGTTAACCATGAGATTTGGAATGGGACGAAGAAGTCAGCTAGATCTTCTTCATTTCGCATGGATATATGACCATCTTGTGGCGCTGGTGTACCTTTTGCAGCCTAGCATACGGGTCGGACCCCTTAGCTCCCCGTGATATTGGTATCTAGACTATCTGCAAGGAACAGTCGTAGGTAGGTCCTCATATTGCTGGGATGACTAGGGACATTGTCTGCTCACTAGAGTCTCCAAGGGGTCTACAAGAGTTACATTTGCCTATAGGGGGGTTAATAGAGGTATTTCTTCTTGGAGTGTCGTGTTTACATGTAGGGTCATAGAGAAGGGCAGTGACTGGCTTGGATCTTAAGTTGGGACTCAAACCATGGAAGTTTGAACAGGGACATACTCCCGATTGTGCAACAATGCTTAAGATCTCTTATGGGAAAAGTGATGCACCTCTACAGAGTGTAAGAAATGTGACATGTTACTCCCTCTTCCGGGAAGGAGCTACGAACATGGGAGGAAACGATCTCCACAATGTTCTGGTAAACCTATGAAGGCTAACGGACATAGCTTTTCATAATAAAAGCAATATTTGAAGAAATGATTATGAAAACCTGCATAACCTACGACCTTTGGTCTGTGGTTGTAGGTAGTGCATCAAACAATCCTCTTTAGTGAAGTTGCGTAGTATGCTCGTACTCAACTGTATCTTCTTAACGCTTGATAGATTCTGAAGCTATTAAAGACGATGTCTACATCAACTTATGCTCAAGGGCATCATCACCGAAAGCTCAAGTTCTTCAATGAAGTCAACATATACATCAACTATGAAGTGAAGGCGAAGTTCCTAATTAGATAGGAGTATTATTTCTAACCATAGAACCTATTTCGGTAGAGCATTGCTATAGCAGCAATTTCCAGTCAAATAGTTTAGATACTAGTCTATTAGTATGATGTTTATGAGTTGTTATTTCTGGTTCTTCTTCATAAGAAGTTGATTTATCTCTATAACCTAGAGTGTTCTCTGGATCTTTTGTAAAGAGTCGAGTTGTAATCTAGTCATGTCTTGGACCTGCTATGTTTCTGGTGTACCACTCTGATGGATGTAATACTAGAGGAACAATGTTTCATTTGTGTTATATCAACGACTATAGTGTACTACATCATGTAGTGGTATGCTAGGTCACCGTAGCTGGTATGAGAGCATACGCTTCGATCTTAGGATTAAAACCCTTTTAGGAGATATGTAGGTTGGATAGTGACTATAGGAAGCCATCTTATGTAAACCAAATATTCTTATGACTTGGGATGGGTACCCACTTGAGGATAACCTTGACATACTTGAGTAGAATATCCTTGTTTATTTTCTTAGGAGTAGTTATCTATCTTCTCTCGGTAAAATACTACTTTAGTGTCTTTCAAAGTAAATATAACCCCATTAATATACCTTAGGAAAGCTAATTGGTCATAGTAGATTAGGATCAAGATTAGGATATCAATTGAAGTAATATAAATGGTGTAATCTATCAATAGAATCCATGTAAGGTAGCAGAATATTGTCATTAGTTGATAAAGATAGACAACATAATGAAGACCATTAGAACATGTATAGATGTAATGGGAAGTAAATCATGAAGGATTCATTTGATAATTCTATGTGATGGCATGGAATTTTGTTAAGAATCAACCATATTAAGATAAGAAGAAGAGTTATTATGGTGAGATTAGCTCTTCAATTATGATGAATAGGTAAATCATAACAAGATTGTGGTGAGATTAGCTCCGAAACCATGATGAATTGGTAATTATGACAAGTACTTCATAAATAATCTTGAAGTTGAAGTAAGAAAAGAATAGTGTAGCACCATGACAGAAGTCATAGATGTTAGAAATCTTCAATCGTCTTTGGTTTAAGGTAGTAAACAAAATCTGATTAACCGTTTGAAGAGATCATGTGAGGATAATTTATCATAGAATAGAAGGTTAGTGGTAATTGTAATCCTACAAAGGAGGTAATGAGTTAGTTAAAACCAAATTGAGACCACTTTGCTAAACAAATATCCAAATGCAATTGAGAAATTTGGGTAAATATTGAGACAAAGAGTAGTTTCTCTATAAGTTCTAATTATCACAATGTAAACCTATACTAGGAGGTGTCATATACTACACAACTAAGCCTGAATTTTAGAGATGTTTTACTAAACTACTATATTATGAGCTTAGAATAATGTGTGTTATATGTACCACATTTGGATTTCTTGGTTTTTCTTGAATCTTCTGAATTGACTAGATCTGTACATGAAGTTGACTTGGTGTGCAAATGTATGTTGCATCATCTAATTATTACTTTATGTTATAGATCTAGATAGAAAAGGGAATTCGCGTAAGGGAGTGACGAGATTCCAAGTGCAAGATGAAGATTTACATGAGGAGTGAGGTCAATTATAGAAAGCATCAACACAATGTTGAAGGTGGATCAAGTTCAGATCATTATTAGTCGGCAACAAGAAGTAAGATTAGTGTATAAAAGGTATGGAGCAACATGAAGTGATGGATCTAGGTTACTTGAAGTAGGTGGTACTACTGAGGAGCTGATGAAGTAGTAATAACTAGTTTCATGGAAGTATCATGAATTGGTGTAAAAGAAGAATTCTTGGAACAAAAATGGTACTTAAGATCTGAAATTTCAGAGAGAATACTAGTAGTAAGCTGAAACCTGTAGGGTAATCTATAGACCATACAACCTTGTATGATCCGCAGCTAGTATCCTATTGGTTTAGCTAACTAGATCATCTTTGTATGACATAAAAAGCATAAAACTTGGCCTATGTTAGAATAGATAGTAAAAGTAAAGCCATATTATCAACCATTTTAAGACTCTGAGGTATAGTAAAAAGTAAAGCCATATTATCAACCATTTTAGGACTCTGAGGTAACTTATCTACCTTTAAAAGAGATAAGTAATCCTTATATAGGTGAATAGTTGTTTGAAAGATTCATTTGGGATATTCACAATTGTGTAGGTATACCGCAAATTCTTTCATAAGCCCTAAAATATGTATGATGTGAGCTGAACACAAACAGACATCCTAACTACAGTACTTCAAAAAAATCCTAACTATAGATTCAATTGTTATTATGCATGAAGATTAAACACCATTAGGACACCCCAAGGGGGAGAGTAAATAGTAGATGGAAGTATTGAGATTTGATTTCCCGAGTAAAGGCTGGAGAAGAAGTACTAGACTATGATGAGAGTAAGCCTTATTTTCATAAGGTTATCAGAAGTCATCACTATAAAAGTACTCTCAGAAGTATGACAATGTGGAATTAGAAATTTATATCTCAAGATAGTAAAGGGTAGATATTTAGTTAATCAATAAAAGGAAGTTAGAGAAGTACTAAAGAAGTTGTCAATAAATCTACTGAATCTTAGTAGGGTGAAAACTCGAAACAAATAAGGTAGTTTGACTTCGAAAACCCAAATACTCTTAAGTTAGGAATCGAAAACTACGAATGATTTGAACTAAATGAGTCCAAAACATTCTTAGTAAGTGTACCATAAGTACTAAAGTATACCATAAGTAGGTTAATAGTTGATCCAACGCTATTGTTGGCTGAAACCTAAACCAAGATCTTACCCTAGTTAGAATTCTCAAAAGCCAGACACTTCTTAAATAGATGTCCTAAACCAAAGACGCTTAAAAGTACATGTTCGGGTTGGAGTGTTGAATTCAAAGTAATCATTGTAACAAATGGGATTGACAGTTGGCCATTGTCAAGTTAGAAGAGGATTCAAGGAAAAGTTTGAATGAAGATATACAAATTATCTTCATCATGGATTTAGAGAACTACCATGGTCTAGAGAGGTCAATCCTACCTTCTAAAACGTAAGAGAGTACGACCTTCAGGGATGAAGTTGAGTTTAAGGGGGAGAGACTGTAACATCCCAGGATTAGCACCTAGAAATAGTGAAGACATATGTGTGTGCATTGCATTCATGCATAATAAAATCTAGAGAATTTTCACGCAAAACTAAAAGAACTATAGAGGGATTGAGGACTCTCTTGTTCTAATGGAAATGAGACAAGTGTGATAGATTTTGACATGACCTCCATTGAATCTTTGTGTTGTGAGGAAAATAATCTAAATTTGATTATTCAAATGGTATATTTGAATTCAAAAGGAGTATGAAATTGAAGTATCAATTATAAATGTTAATTTAATTATATTAATAACTAAAGGGATTAAATTCGCAAATAATAAAGGACTTCTATAATGAATTCCAAATCGATATAAAGAATGGTATTCTTTATTACACAACTAGTATTCAACCATTTAAAAATTTCAAGGAATAACAATAAATATATATTAAAAGAATGTGGATAAAGAAGAGATTAAACTTTACTACTTAATATAATATTACATTGTCTTTTCAGTAAAGAATGTAATACTCCTTTGTTATTGACATAAAACATTTACAAGTTTCTACTAACAAAAAGAAAAGGAAAAAGAACTTATTACATTAATATAAGAATACAATATTATGTTAATAACATAATAAAGTTTAAATTTTATAAATAAGATAGAACTAGAAATAAAAAATGGCATTATTTATTACAAAATGTGAGTTTAACGATTTACAAGTCTCAAATAATAAAATAGAACTTATAAAAATGAAATGAATAATTGAATAATGTAATATGATATTTACAATAAATAAATAATAAACAAGAATTGATTAAAGACTATCTTATTTACATCACACAAAATTACATTATTTTTACAATTATGAACAAAAGGGATAATAACACAAATGAAATAGAAAAGAATCATTTTATTACAATAATACATATATTACACTGTTTTTACAAATGACTAAATAAAAATGAAAGATTACAATAATGAATAAAAGAAAATTACAAAATAATAAAAGGAAGTCCTAAACTACATTTTCTAAACTAAGTTTTGTATCTTCTCATCTTCTTTTGTACCTGCAAGCAAACAAAGAGAAAACAAAAGAATAAAAATAAAAGGTTAGTGTATTAGTTTTACTCTCGGATTTGGGAAAAGTAATGCTCCCTAAAATCATCACTAAGTGTATTGAGGGGCCAGATTGTAGTATCTTCTCATATCAGTATTTTTTCCTCATCACCCCATCATTGCTATTTAAGAAATCCACTTAACAACATAGAAAATAATGTCTAATTCAAGATAATATCAGCCCAGCCAAGTCATCCACAAATAAGAGTGTGCCCAACATTAAGGATTGAACCAAAAGGTCCCCACATGTAAGCATCTTACACCACATCATGCAGCTGATGTGTTGTATACACAACAGGGCAGCAACATCAAGTAGATAAGGAGAGAAGGTGAAGTGAGTAGTCGTAGCATAATTCTATGTCCACTTTCCCATTCAGCCAAGAGCACCAAGAACACCATTAGTATACCACGGATCCATCCACCACAAAATAGCTAGCATGATCTCCTGAAACAAGGGGGAGCCCAAGCTATCACCAGGAGTAGCAGCACAAGCTTGCACCAGAATGAGGTGGACATGCAACAGTCAAGAATAGTGCTAGCTGATCACTAGGAGGAGTAAGCTAGCATAGAAGCAAGAGATGAACAAGATCAACTCAAGAAGCGGGAAACTATAGCAACCACTTCATCAGAGTAGGTTGTTACATATGTTCTTACTAGCATATGAAATACCACCAACGCTTGTAACATCCATTTTTATCCGCTTGCACCATGAATATTAGCGGTAAATAAGGGGAAAAGCATCCAAAATAAGTCATTACAACTACCCTTCAACTAGATATGGTCTAGGAGGATGGGAAGTAAGATTTTCTCTTAGTATTGCATAGAAGTGCTATGCACAAACGTCACATGAAAAATTAAAGATTTACACTAGAAATATAACAATTAAACCACATGCTTGTATGTCATTCACAGAAGCATCCAAATAGCCAAATTAAGCATGTTGTGGATCTGTCTTTGTTACCCAAATAGAGCCTCAACTTTTCTTGCATCATAGGCAGAGGCAGAAGTAGTGGATCATGTTGTCAAGCTCAATTACTATGCACACTTGAAATAGGAGGCACCATAGTAGCAAAGAGTAAAATAGTAGTAACAACCCTTAATTACAGCAGCAATGTGAGGGTAGAATTTCCATACTACAGTATCATTTATAAGCCACATGATCAGCCCAAATCATATTCCTAGCTAAAGCAGACCAGGAATCATTTTGTGTGTGGTTATATATCATAATGGACAGAACACATCCAAAAAGGTATCCACCATCAAAATTGGAATTCAAGTTCAACTATTGACAGTGAACAAGATAAGTCTATGTCTCAGCCTTCTGCATCCCTGGCGAGCTAAGAAACCAAGGTGTAGAATACCCTCAGGTATACCCTAGTAGATAGTCATTAGTCCTAATCCAAAGAAATCATAGAGCTAAGCACATCATTTATCCATAATCAAGCAATTGAAAATAGGGATTTCTATTTTTGTGCCCCTGGTTCGCTAGTTGTACTCACTTTCCCCAGACGCTTAATTTTTTCTCACTTTTGTCCATCTACTTCTCCAAAACTCATCAAAGAGCTCGAACGGCAGCTGCCATCAGGTTGACCATTGGCTGACGTGTGGGGCCGGTTGGTCGGGAACGTGTTATGGTGATGTGTGGGACGTGGTGTGGGACCATGTGGGACGCGTTTAGTAGTTACGTGCGTACCTGTCGTCTAAATTGGAAGTTTTACTTTTTATTATTGTTATGATTATCCCTTTTCAGAGTGCCTTTTCCCTCTCTCTTTGTCGCTAATAGTTGTGTTTTTTGCCCAAAAAGGTAGCGAATCTAGAGTAGCTTCCCTCTTCATTCATTGTTCCTTTTGGCGCTCGTTTTTTCCAATCTGGTAGTAAATCTAGAGTAGCAAATCTAACAAGTACCATAAATACATTTAGTAAACAAAGCTGATGTAGATAAAGCAGCTAATATAGGATATATATAGTATGGTACTTAACGAGGTTCAACAATTATGCTGCTCAGCAGCAGTAGTGGACAAGTTCAACACAGACAATACAAAAGAAGCTGCTTTACTACAGCAACAACAGTAGCAGCACAAGATCAGTGGCACCTCCTAGCCTCCGCCAGGAGGGCCTCCCTCCTCCCTCTAACGCTTCCTCCACTTCTTGCTGCCTAGTCCCTTGACCTTGGGTGCCTTGGGCTTGATCGGGGCATTCAACCCTCTTCGATGGCTACCTTCTGGAGGTTGTAGAGGTGAAATCCGAGCGCCTTGTGCTTGGCTCTGAAGGTGTTGATGTTCATGGACTAGACGGAGGTGGTCACATCCTCTGCATGCTTCATGAGGGATTTAAAGTCGGTGGTGAGGAGTCTACTATTGCAGAAGGGGCACATGTAGACGTCGTTGACGAAGTAGCCATCATACTGGCCGGACTTTAGCCTCCTCAGCACCTGACAAGCCTTGGTGTGTTTGGGCTCGTTCTCACTGCAGATGTCTCTACTATCCTCCTGTTGGAAAAAACAGTAGCGTGCAATAAGGACATGATTGAGATATCTTGATTATCGGGATTGATTATTTGCATAAATTAACTGATTGAGATCCCCTGATTATTCGCATAAATTAATCGAGTGGGTTAAATTCCCCAGTCCCCAAATCTCAAGAATAATCAAATACTGATCCCAACTACAGATCGGTGCTAGTACTAACTAGGGAATCCCTTAACTACAACTCGGAGGACAAATAAAATAGGATTGAAATTTGAACAGGGGGATTCACCGAAATACAATATCTAACACAAGAGGATTATCTTCCATAAAAAGACCTAGCATCCAACGATTGAAAATATGAACAGTCGAACCCTAATAACACATAATCTAGCATCCAACAATGGGAATGGGGGAAGAACAAGGGAAGGGGATAAAACCCTAGTTACCTCCAACCATCGGTCGACGATTCTGGTTTCGTAGGGGTTCTCCGGCCTGATGTACTAATCCTTCTCGTAGGGTTCCCAGCCGAGCGGGGTCTGCCCAAGAACAGCGAGGGACTACTTGCTGACGGCTATGGCGGAAGCAAGGATGGGGGCCTGGACAAGGACAGGGGCTGCCTTCTATGCCTCGAAGGGGGCCTGTACAAGGATGGGGGCCTCCTCGCCGGTGGCCTTGGAGGTGACGATGACCACCGCGCCGTTCTTCTCCATCGCCAGCGTGGTTGGGGTTTTCTTGGGGGTTTGCAGAAGGTGATGGTACAATGGAGACGGTTGCGTGAGTGAGCAAGTGAGTAAGTGAGTGAGTGAGGAGTGAGGAGTGAGAGTGAGGAGGCCTCTATAAAGGTGAAGGGAAGGGACTTTTGTTGCACCGCCATGCACCGCGTAACCGCATACGCTACTGCACCGTGCACAGCCACATGCGTCCGCTACCGCCCCGTGCACCACGACACGCGTACCAGGTGTCACGTTTTTTCCCTCGTGTCTAACCCTGACGACTTAGTTGTTCTCAGTTATACCCTCGAGAGTAGCATTGGCAATTTGGTTGTACTCAGTTTTTCCCTCCAGTACTAACACTTCCGCGTGCAATATACTCAATTTTACCGTCTGGTGGCTGGTCAACAGAGAGTCAATGAATTGGTTTTAGCTAGCTAATTGAGTCATTTTATGCACAACAAATTCAAAAAGATCAAAACATAGTGGCACCTACCTGGGGAGTCTTCTTATGCGACCTGCCACCATAAGAAATGTATAAAAATCAAGTTTAACCTAAATCACCACTTATCATATCACCTACTATCTGTGAAGGTTCATGGCTTTCTACTCAATCCTCTTCCCAAAACAACCCTCCCCAAAACATAGTTTGTCTGAATGAGGCAATAATTGTCAGACTCGTGTATATTTAAATTACAAATAGTTTGATGTATGCCAAGATATATTTTATTATATGAAAGATGCATTTTCCATTTTTTAAATCTCTTTCTATTTTCTATTTGAATCCCTTTGTCAGTTTTCTCTTGGTTTTTAAGTTCTACTTAGTTTTCCCCTCACTCTTAGTCACAAACTCTCACACATGTGCTCATCTTGGCTGCTACGTTCTGATTGGTCGAGATAGTTGTCACGCGGATCGTGTCCACCAACCATTGATCCTCTGTGATCTAGCAGACATGATAACCCCTATATCTGTCAGGGGTCACCCCTCTATCAATGCAAAATAACGAGTTTGCCACCGGTACTTTAACTCCATAAACAAATGATTTTGAATATAATTTGAAGGTAAAGTGTTCAAAGGTGTATAATTTTCGTATATGCAAGTTTATGCATTACATTCCACTCTATAAGAATGATAATCTCTCATGATTTTGTTAGCACAATATTATCATGTCCTAAGTGCGATTTCACAGTGTTCAAAGGTGTATAATTTTCGTATATGCAAGTTAATGCATTATATGTCACTCTATGAAAATGATAAACTCTCAATATTTTCTTAGCACAACATTATCACATCCTAGGTGCGATTTCATAGTGTTCAAAGGTGTATAAGATTCATATATCCAAGTTTATGCATTACATTTAACTTTGTGAAAATGATAATCTCTCAAGATTTTGTTAGCACAACATTACCATGTCCTAAGTGCGATTTCACAGTGTTCAAAGGTGTATAATTTTCGTATATGAAAGTTTATGCATTATATTTCACTCTATGAAAATGGTAAACTCTCAATATTTTCTTTGCACAACATTATCATGTCCTAAGTGCGATTTCACAGTGTTCAAATGTGTATAATTTTTGTATACGCAAGTTTATGCATTATATTTCACTCTATGAAAATGATAAACTCTCAAGATTTTCTTAGCACAACATTATCATGTCCTAAGTGCGATTTCATAGTGTTCAAAGGTGTATAATTTTTGTGTATGCAAGTTTATACATTATATTTCACTCTATGAAAATGATAAACTCTCAATATTTTCTTAGCACAATATTATCATGTCCTAAGTGCGATTACACAGTGTTCAAAGGTGTATAAGTTTCATATATGCAAGTTTATGCATTATATTTTACTCTATGAAAATGATAAACTCACAAGATTTTCTTAACACAACATTATCATGTCCTAAGTGCGATTTCACAGTGTTCAAAGGTGTATAATTTTTGTATACGCAAGAGGCATAAAGATTTGGGAAAGTTTTAGTTAGGGATCCCTTTAGTTTATGCATTACTTTTCACGCTCTAAAAATGGTAAGCTCTGAAGATTTTCTTAGGACAACATTATCATGTCCAAATTGTAATTTTAAAGTGTTCAAAAGTTGTGTCAATTATAAACTCTCTTTTGCATTAAGAGTTGTATATTTTTTAAATTTGAACGGCTCCTCTGTCGAACGCATTCTCCACAGCAAGCGCACGCCCAATTGAGCTCCTGAGTTGTGTCAATTGATTATCCAGAGCAAGCGTCCCCCTCTAATTGGAACAATTTGGTGCGAGATCTAACCTTCCTTGCACACGGTTGCCATTGTCATCCTTTACAGGTCAACGGGATGACACCATGCTGCGGCCAGGATGAACGGGATGCCGAAGTGAAGCTAGACAAAAGGCTGTCGTCGCTGGAGAAGAAGAAAGGGGAGGCAATGACATGGGCGCGGTCCTGGCCGGGGGTCCCAACTTGCAAAACCAACATGGGTAAGCTGTGGGTCCGGTACTCACATGGATAAGATGTGGGTCCCACGTTGATCTGGATAAGTAGAGAGAGGTGTCCATTATGGGACCTCACTAAACGCGGCCCCACTTGTCAGCACATAATGGCAAGGCTGACGGATAGCGACTTTCAGACCGTGTGAGAATTTCGGACAAGGAGATGGGAAAAAGTGAGGAAAAGTTAACTGGCTGGGAAAAAGTGAGTACAACTAACGAAACAAGGGCACAAAAATAAAAATCCCTTGAATATAATTGAAATCATATTTCTATAAAAGCTACTAGAAATCATTTTATCCAGCATGTCTCCGTCATAACTGACAAATATAGTTCAGAATTATTCCACGCCTTATACCCTATGTACATTATCAAATTAGCAGGCAGTCATAGTTGCACACTATGATAGCTATAGTATAATCATTTTCCTAGGGCAACACCATGAGGAATCAACTTTTCTATGTTCAAAGGCGAGTTCCAACTACTGATAGTAATGAAATCACCAAATACATTTCACTAGAACCTATACCGAGGTGAGCATTGTCGCGGTATCATACATGATGTGATCCAAATGACAAGTTGACATGCACAATTGTGGAACATAAGCAACTGGGACTCGAGCTTAGCTTACGAGCACCAACAACTAAGAAAGTCAAGGAATATTTGCAAGTATATAACCAATCTCGGCTAGTATCAAGCTACAAAAATTAACCACTATAACGATATGTATTCAAGACCAAGATGAACACTCTAATTGAGGCACCAATTGCTCATAGAGAAACCAGCAAGTAGCATTGTGAGTCTAGAGATTGCAATAGGTGAAGAAGGAGTATAAGGTGGTACGTACCTGTGCAAGTTCATGGCTCACTGAAGAGGAAGCAGGCGGTGGAGTTGAGACAGTCGGTGGCGGCAGAAGAAGGCGACCACGGTGAGGCGGCACAAGGAGCACCGAGGCGCCCAACCCATACCAAGCCTCACCAACAGCCATCCATTGACGAATAAGGCAGCAATAAACGACCACCGCACCACCTCCACATCACCCAGACGGCACTGAGGTGCCTGAACCCTATTCAAGAGTGGGTTTAGGGCGAGATCAATTGGGCATCATACACAAATCGAATGGGATGGAAAGGTAGGTCAATGTGTGGTGGAGCTTTGAAAGCCGGTGGCGGCAGCCACAACAGGTTGTGCTCACTGGAATTAAGCCACAGCGTCGGGCCATCACAGGCGCGGAGCGTAGTAGATCATGTGGGAGAGAAGATGGGATCGAGCGGGTCAGGATGACCGGCACGGTCCACTAACCGGGTTGGTCTAGCACAACCGTGGGCCAGACTGGCTGGTGGGCCCTAGTACTTTTCTAAAAAGGAAATAAAAATAAAATGAAACAATAACAAACAAATTACTAAAATAACCATGTCAATACTTTTAGCTCTACAAAATGTAGAAAAATCCTAAAAGTACATATAATATATCAAAATGATCACAAAAATAATATCTACTTAGGAAAAATATAACATTCCTTATTTAAGTTAAATAAAATACAACTAAATATTAAAGACACCAAAATCCTAAATTAAATATAATAAAATAAGGAAAAGTAGTAAAAATGAATAAAAATAATTTTTGTATATAAAAATAAATCTACTATTTTATAAAAATACTAATTCTAAAAAACCAATTCATTTTTGGATTTATAAATAAATAAGTGTTATAATTGACTTTATAGTCCTTTTCTTTTGTTAAAATATAAGAGATATAATTCTCTTATCATTTATAAATCAATGTTAGCTTTAATTGAATACTTGGGATTTATTGAAACATAGAATGTAAATATTTAAGAATTAAACATAAAGAACTTATATAAAGTTATTTCTTAAACAATAGAATTAACTCTTTAAGTTTGTATAAATACTTCAAACCCTAACAAATTAATAAGATCATCTCATTATGCTTCCATCAATAAGTTACATATTATTCTTAGAATTAAACTAGCAAATCAAATTTTGAACTTATCATTCACTTAAGTTGAAAATGAATGATCTCACACTCTTAATCATACTTATCCAAACCCTAAAGCTGGGTAATGATTTAGAACATTACACCTTAAGTCTATTCCTATTTTTTACAGTTAAGTTTGGTCTATTCTACAATCCACCAAAAATATAATAACTCAACATTAATTGTACTCTATCAAATACCATAGTTTTAATCCTAATAAACTTCCAAATTGATAAACTTAACATAAACAACATTTCCTTCGAAGGTTATTCTTTTTGCCACTTCAAACAATAACTCTATAATAGTTCCTTCAACTCTTAACAACCCAACACATGGACTTTCATCATAGTTACTAGATGGAAATTAGCCTCAATCTTAGATTGATTTGCACTCTACCTTTATATCTTGTATGTTAAGCCTTAGGTTCCTTATGGATATATTTGCTTGTGAAGAAAAATCAAGATAAACCAAATCTTAAAAAAATCACCTAAGTTGAATTCACTTATAATATTGGGGATTCACTTCGGGAATTTTATAAAATGTATAGCATTACTTATGCATAATATCATATTGATTCTTTAAAAAATAGTCCTTACTGGACCAATGATGCTAATTTTAGATATTGGACCTTCTATTGTCTCAAAGACTGTGATTGCATAATCTTGTGATCACAAAAGGCAAGTTCACACTTGCCCATGTCCTTTGGTTATTTTCTATCAAGTATTTGCAATCTACTATTGTTATCACCTGCATTTCAAAAAGGTTAGGAAACTCTATTTTCATAATGATATGAGTATGGGTTATTTACCAAGAGGTAATAACCTACTATGAAAGTTCTAGTGGTAAAGGAACATAATTTCTAGGACTTAACAACCAATGTCGCCAGTGATTCTTGCACCGTATAATACGCGTTAACCATGATATTTGGAATGGGACTGAGTAGTCAGCTGGATCTTCTTTATTTCACATGGACGGATGACCATCTCGTGGCGCTAGTGTACCTTTCGAGGCCCAGCATATGGGTGGGACCCCTTAGCTCCCCGCGATATTGGTATCTAGACTATCTGTGTGGGACGGTACTAGGTAGGTCCTCATATTGATTGGGAGACCAGGGACATTATCTGTTCACTAGAGTTTCCAAGGGGTCTACCAGAGTTATATCTACCTATATGGGATTTAACAGAGGTATTTCTACTTGGAGGGTCATGTTTACATATGGGGTCACGAAGAAGGGTAGTGATTGACTTGGATCTTAGGTTGTGACTCAAACCATGGTTGTTTGAATGGGGACATACTCCCGGCTATGCAACAAAGCTTAAGATCTCTTATGGGAAAAGTGACGCACCTCTTCAGAGTGTAGAAATGTGAAATGTTACTCCCTGTTCTAGGAAGGAGCCACGAACACAGCAGGAAAGGAACTCCACGAAGTTTTGGTAAACCGGTGAAGGCTGACGGGCATAGCTCTTCATAATAAAAGTAATCTTTGAAGAAATGTTTATGAAAACCTACATAACCTACGGCCCTTGGTCTGTGGTTGTAGATAGTGCATCAAACAGTCCTTTTTAGTGAATTTGCTGAGTACGCTCGTACTCAACTCTATCTTCTTAACCCTTGCTATATTCTAAAGCTATTAAAGATGATGTCTACATCAACTTATGGTCAAGGGAATCGTCGCCAAAAGCTCAAGTTTTTCAATAAAGTCAATGGAGTCAACATATACATCAACTATGAAGTGAAGGCGAAGTTTCTAATTAGATAGGAGTATTATTTCTAACCATAGAACCTATTTATGTAGAGCATTGCTATAGCAGCAATTGCCAGCCAAATAGTTTAGATACTAGTCTATTAGTATGATATTTATGAGTTCCTATTTCTTGTTCTTGTTTGAAGAAGTTGATTTTTCTCTCTATAACCTAGAGTATTCTCTAGATCTTTTGTAAAGAGTCGAGTTGTAATTTATAGTCATGTCTTAGACCTGCTATGTTTCTGTTGTACAACACCGAGGGATGTAATACTAGTGGAATGGTGTTTCATTAGTGTTATATCAACGACTATAGTGTACTACATCATGCAGTGGTATGCTGGGTCACCGCATATGTGGATGACGTGGTGATCTTTTGCCACCCCGATGCGCTAGAATTATGCATGGTGCACGCACTAGTGGAGGTCTCTAGGGAGGCATAATCAGGGTTATGGATAAACTACACCAAATGCTTGGTATCCCTAGTCGCCTGATCTGAGGAGGTGGCCCAGCAGGCAATAATGGTCATTGAGTGCCACTTGGCACTCTTCCCTGTCAGATACCTTGGGACCCCTTGTCTCTTCACCGGCTACATGCATCAACACTCCAGCTCTTATTGGATAGCATCACCAACCTTGTCAATTTAGAAGCCTCCAAGATGATGAATGTTGAGCGCCTCACACTTGTTAAATCGGTGCTCATGACAATTCCCCTTCATCAAATCATCGTGTTGGGACTTAACAAAACAACCCTCAAGAAGGTCCAGAAGATAGTCAAGGACTTCCTCTGGGTCGGCCAGGTGGATGCAAAAGGGGGGCACTCCCACACCAATTGGGCAAAGGTGAGCATACTACTATGTTTTGGCGGCCTAGGGGTGCTAGATCTCGAGCTCACCGTAATCATCCTGCGAACCAGTTGGACCCGGAGGATGCAAATAGACCCGTTGCAGCCCTGGCATGGCCTTGACATGCGCTTCTCCAACATCGAGCTCTAGGTGTTTGATGCCACCACGACGATGGAGCTTGGCAACAGAGCGACAACCTTATTTTGGTTGGATAGATGGCTGGATGGGACGACCATGGAGGATCTAGCACTGGAGCTTTCACGGTGATCCTCAAGAGTGATCATAAGCACCGTACGGTTAGTGAGGCATTGTTGGAGCATCGTTGGATTACCGATATTCAGGGCATGCTCAATGAGCTGGCCCTTTCGCAGTACGTGCATATGTGGATAAGACTGTGTGTCTTTGAGCTTACGGGTGAGCCTAACAAACTCATTTGGAGATGAATGATGGATGAGTACTCTGTCAAGTCTTGTTACGAGTTCCTATTTTAGGGCTCGCTTGCTTGGAGATCTTGGAGGATCAACTAGAAAGTATGGGCACCTCCACGCATCAAGTTCTTCATTTGGCTTGCCTGTCAGGACCGGTGTTGGACGATTGGGCGGCTTGCAAGAAGGGACCTAATTCACCCCTCGTGTGGTCCCCTCTATGATTAATCGGCTGAGACCATGACACACCTTCTGGTAGGTTGCCCTTCTCCAAGACAATCTGGCATGCAATGCTATCTTGTATTCGATCGACGGCCATACCTTCGAATGGAGAAGACGACTTTGAAGATTGGTGGCTGCAGACATCCTGGTTGACCCCCGAGCTCTTTGCAAGGGGACTTCCTCCCTAAACATTCTCATGACGTGGTGGATTTGGAAGTAGCACAACTCGGTGGTTTTTGACAATGCGTCGCCGAACATTTGTAATCTTCTCTCTATGATTCGATCTGATGCTCGATCATGGGCCGTTGCCAGAGCACTTGGCCTTCGCGTCTTGATTCCTGCGACATCGTAGATCTCGTGGATTGAGTTCTAAAAGGTGGACGCCTTTTGCACATGTGTACGGTTGTATAGAACTCTTTTTTCTATCAATGAATCGAAATGCAAGACTTTTGTGTTCTTGCAAAAATAATTACCAAAAAAGTGTTATTTGTCTTTTAACAACACTCATAATGTAACAACATATGAGCATGTCGGTGGTACGAAAATCATCTCAAAGATTGGGAGAATGGCGTACTCCCTCCAATCCATAATAAGTGTCGACACTTATCGACACTTATTATGGATCCGAGGGAGTAGTACATATCACCATAACGGAACACCCCTTTGATAGTTATGAGTGGGATGGAGTTGGGTGCAGTGAGTTTCAAACTTTGCAAGTATATATGATTTTTGTTTCCTTTAATGTGAGTACGGGAAATTCATGCGCAAAAAATACAAAATGCTATGCCCGATCCATCTATCACACCCACAACCAAAGAGAGGAAAATCTCCTCGTGTGTTTTTGGTTGGTCGTTTTACCGTTTCTCGCACCGGATCGGAAGAAATAAGCATGTTTGTTTTCCTAGGTCGCATGGTTTCCTTGCACCGCACGAGATTTAAAGCAACCTAAAACTTGTCCGCTTGGAACACCCAAATCGAGCATTTCCGTGGGGACAGGTTGCCTGGTGCAAAAGCAGGAGGAACAGCGCACCGCCCATGCGAGCTAGGCGATGGCGCGAGGCGCAGCTTTTCCCCAAAAGCCGGCGGGAGAAATTTTGTCACCGTCCGCGGAAGCGTGGCGGTATATATCACCGACTCACCATGTAGTGTCGCGCCACCATTTCCCCCATTTTTTGAGCTCTCAAGCCCACAAAGATCTTCATCGGCTAGTAGTTAAGCGATGATGGTGGTTGTAGATTGGCTGGTGTTGGCATTCTTCTCCCAAGATCTTCAGCTGCGACATGCTCGGCTCCTCCAATGATGGTGATTTTCATCAAACCCCAGGTTTAGTAGTTTCGATCTGTTAACACCTCCTAGATCTAATTGTAGTTTTTTGGGGAAAATGCAATGACATTGCGTTTCTTTTCATTGAAAAGAAGGGTTCAGGTTACGGATCCACCAAGTAGGTGTTGACAAGTTACAATCATGTATCTAATTAATGTGCGTCCCAGTCTGTAGGGATCAAGACTCGGAGGCCGATAGCTCAAACCCTCCTCCAGAGCGCCGCTTCTTCTCTGATCAACCTGTTCAGCTACAAGATCGACGGGCGAGTCCCTTCAAATACGCAGGCATTCCAGTATTTCCAAATTAGCCAGGCCACAAGATGTGTCGCTGAAGTGAGGCCTTTGCGGAGAGGCTTGGGTATTGCTTGCCTGGCTACCATCCACCAATCATGAAGAGAGGGCTCGTTTTCTGGTAGTCTGCACGGTATCCTTAGCCACACTAACGTGGCGTACCAGATTTGTCTCGAGAGGGACATGCTAGTAGCAGGTGATGCATGGACTCCGGCTCTTGGTCGCAGAGTAGGCAGTGTGCATGGTAGGGAAGTCCATGGCGTCGTCGTCGCTTCGCGGTCCAGCATTCGTCCTTGTTGGCGAGCCATAGAAAAAACTTGACCCGCGACAATGCCTAGGTTTTCTAGATGAGGTTCCAAGCGTTGCAAGTTTTGGATCCATGGAAAGTGGCAAGGTAGCACGACTTCGCTGAGTAGGCGCCACTTGAGTTCCACTTCCAAATGAGTTGGTCTGGCTGGTTGCTAAGCCTGATGTTCTGAATTTTTCTCCACAACATCAGATATTGGCCAATTTCCTGAATGCCCATGACCCCCTAGATGTCACGCGCCCAACTGTAAGGCCATCTGCGATGGTTCTGGCCTTGCGATGTCGCTTGGAGATACAAGCGAATAGCTGTGGCGCGAGCTCACTGATCGAGCGGCCGTTGAGCCAGCGGTCCTCCCAGAATTTGCCGCTGCGCCCATCGCCTATGGTCAAGTATGTGGAGGCAAAGAACAGGTCATTCTCGTGTGCCGTGAATTGCAAATCTAGTCCATGCCAAGGGCGTCTAGTAGATCTACGGTAGTATGCCCAATGAACTGCTTAGTGTAGTCATAGATCGGTGTTTTTGTGTCCTTATTGCATCTTTAGGTAGGTAATTTTGTCTACGTCATGTATGCTTGTGTTCATGTCTAAGTAGTCTAGGTACTCATATGTGCAACTGTGATTCATGTAGGACATGACCCCTAATGATTTCAACCAGGCCCTCGTGGATTCTCAGGAGACCTTTGTCGCTGAGACCCGACCCTAGCTCCCGCGTTTGAGGCTCTCCTATCCTCAACGCTCGTAGATCGTGTCTCCCCCTCCGATGATCGGGTACACGGTGGATCAGATTGCAGAGGAAGCTGCCAATATCGTGGCCAAGAAGAAGGCCATCAAGGCTGGCAAATCCCACAACACAGGCCATGACAATGGGGTGAATGTCACCATGAAGTGGGAACCGTTACTCTCCTCTTTCATGCTCGGAAATATGTGTGAGATCATCAAGAGTGGAACGAGGATGGAGAAGGGTTTCAAGGAGGTACACTTAAACACTATTGCTCGGAAGGTGTTTGAGTTTTGTGGCATCGAGGTGTCCTCATAGCATGTGTACAACTACCTGCGTAAGTGGAGGACCGGGTGGATCCATGTCTCCAAGCTCAAGGACCTTAGCGGAGCTAGCTGGGATGAGGAGACATGCACCATCATCTTGGAGGACGCCCACTATAGGGGCACATCTCGGTACTAACTTATTTCAGTTCTTGCACTAACAACCCTACAATTCCCTTTTGTAACCTCCCTAACTACCACTAACCTTGCTGCAATTCCCTGTCTTAGGATCACCACAAGGATGCTGAGTATCTGAACAAGCCAATCGCCAACTATGTCCAGATGCAGACCATCTTCTCCTACGGTCTTGCCACTGGCAGGTTTGCCATGGGCTCTAGTGATCCTCTTGGTGAACCAAGCCCTGAATACATGCAGACCCAGGAGTCCAAGACAGTGGTACTTGATGATGAGGGTGAGATCGATGCTGCCGCTAGTTCTCCTGCTCCAGGCATTGGTCCTGGCAGCAGTATAAATGTCTACATTGCTGGTGGCTTCGATCGTTCCAACAAGAGGAAGAGGTCGCACTGCTTCCCCTCCAGATGTGCAACGGTGAAAGCGGTGGTGGCTTCCATCACCACTGCTTCCCCTCTAGATGTGCACTCATCCCTGTACGCCGCCGTCATGAGCGCCTCCGGCTTCGGCCCTGAGGCACTGATGGTGGCGCTCAACCACCTCTTCGACAACAGGGCCCAGGGCAACGACTTTGTTCAGATGGCTGAGGACCACATGGTGCTCAGGCTCAGAACCTTCCTGACCAAGCACTGTTACGTGTAGTGTTTGCTCCCTAAGCATGGAGATGGTGACGGTGGTGCATGCATGATGAAGAAGAAGTTGTATATTATGAAGGGGCTAGGGACTTGATTAAAACGTATGACTGTTTACTATGAGGTGGTATATACTAACCTCTCACATGATGGAGAACTTATACGGTGGTAGGATTACACCCCTTTTTGCTATGGTGGTAGGATGACACTAACTTGGTAGATTGGAACCGCTAATGTTTTTCCTATATGATCATGCATGCTTAACTAGCTTATGTTTATTGCCTTGTGTATGTGAACTTGATTTGCCTGCTTTAGTCGTGACCCTTATGTTGCATATGTTGTTATGTCTCATAAAAATACAACTGGTACGTGGTGTACTACGACAAGCAGTCGGGAATCTACAAGACATGGAAGAAATACAGCCAACAAGTGACAAGTTATAAGTAAAACCTCCATAAGGAGTTTAAGACTCTTGATGACACACAATTAGCCTACTCTGAGTTCTTAGCAGAGGGTCAATAGGCCATGAACAACAATGTCGCTCCACAGCCACCACAGGCCATGGACAACAATGTCCCTCCGCAACCTGCAGCTCAACTGGTTCATCTAGAACAACATGTTGCACCTCAACAAGGTGAAAGTATGATCAAAAACCTCATCATTGTTGGCCTGATCATGTGGATTATGTACTATCACTTGTTCTGATGCGTGTGATGGATCATGTAAGACGTTGAACCCTTAAACTCTCATGAGTAGTTGCTGGTAAGCTCACCACTTTGCTATGCGAGGTAACCATATCAGACCTTATGCGGGCTCCCAAACGTGTAGCTTTGCATCAGACTAGCCCAATCTTGAAAAACCAAACAAAGGGGTCATATATGCTCCCCACGTCGGGAAAGCCAGACTAGCCCAATCTTGAAAAACCAAACAAAGGGGTCATATATGCTTCCCACGTCGGGAAAACAAAAACAAAATACAGGCTACCAAATAAAAAGCCAATCCTGATCCAAGCTCAATCTTTCTACATGCAGCTTTTCTCGGACCAACTAGAAAAAACGAGAAATTCCGGGCCGATCAACCTGACACGCCCCTCGTGACCGTAGTACATCCATGCCGGCGTGAAGCTGCACATCATAGTCATACCAGGTACGCTGCACGCAGATCGATTGACATATTTTCGCCTGCAGCATAATTTCTTCTTGTTTGATTTCCAGATGTTCTGCAAAACTGTAGTGACAAATATTGATATGAGATGCTTGCGCAAATTGCCAAAACTTCAGACTTGAGATAACATGAAACAAACACAACTGGGATTCCATACAATGCACCGCTCGATCTTCCAAAGAAGCACACACACCATCTTTTCTTTGATGTGTCAGATCAAAGCAATTCTGCCTTGTGCTTGGTGATCAACCTGAATTGTATCAGTGCACTAATATTTTCACATCTGCTGATCTATGGCTAGTATGGGACTTGCGAAACAACCAGTGTTTTCAGGGGAAAGCATACACCGATGCTGGTCTGTGGTCTGCGCCTCGTGGAGAAAATGAGGGGCAAACCGCTACCAGTTTCTTAAGGCCAACACCAACTGGTTCAGAAGAATCTGAATGTTCGTGACAAGTTAGAACGTGCGATGGTTTTTTAGCACGGATTTGCTGCAGTAGAAATTCATGGTCAGAATAGATGGTCAGAATGTCTGATGTTGCTGAGATGCTCTGCTGTCCACCAAACACCTGAGTTGCCATGCCACACGACTTCCCAGCATAGTCTTTGTCCTGTTTGATTTGGTGGTTGCACATCGCCGGCGGTACATTTGACTGCATTTCGCGGCCAGTTTATTTTAACAAATCTCTGAATATCTTTACGCTCTCGCGGACGATATCACGTTTCCAGCCTTTTTTCTGGGTTGCTTGCTGGGCGGTGGGCGCGCAGCTAGCGGCGAAGAACCGGCATCCATGTACAACCATGGTCGGAAATGTGACAGCGATGGTCCTTATGTACGTACACGAGATATGTGCACATGAGCAACTTATTCGGATCTGTCGGAAGTGCAGTAATTTGAAACAAAGAATCATACTGTGTACATGCGATACTTACAGCTCGCAAGTATTATGATCAAAAGAAAAACACAGCCGCCCGCGAGAGCTTTAAGGCTATGTACAATGAAACATGCTTAGAGGGGTGCTTATAAAAATAAACCAACCACTTTATTAGACATTGGTGCTTATATTTCTATAAAAGAGATGCTAGTTATGGATCTACCTAGTATAAATAGACATCATATCGGTTAATTTTTCTAAGCATTGTTCTAAGCATCTTGCATTGTCCATGTTCTAATAATTTTAACTATCTTCCTTAACACCGAAAGGTTAAGGAACCACCCCGTCTTGTACTACAGTTGTTTACCAAGCTTGTGATACAGTAAGACAAGTAGACACGGGCCTTGAAAATGTACGTGTATTATCAGCATGATTTTACCACAATACAACCAACACTAGTACTTCCTCCGTGTGGAAATAAACGAGTTGAATTTGTCTAAATTTACATATATCTATACACATTAAAACGTTTATAGATATATACAAATCTAAACAAATCAAAACCACAAGAGAAAGTACGAAACATAATCCTTGTGGGACATGTAAAAATTCGGACAAACCAGTCTGGCTTAGATGGCGTTGCAATTCCATGTCTCGATTTCGCCACATTCATCTTGAGATGTTAGACTGTATATATATACGGAGTAGTTGTATAATAACTTGTATTTTGTATTATAGATATATTGTGTATCCCTCTATATAATGAGATAGCCGCAACCACGTTTAGGGAGTCGAGCAGTTGCCCCAAATCATGTTTTAGATGATATCAGATTAGGTTTAGGTCATGTCTTCCGCTGCCCTAGGTTCGGCCGCCGCCGCTAGCGCACCGCCGCCCGTGGTGCCTGCCGCCACCGCTGTTGTGCTGCCCTCCGTGGTGCCCCGGCCTCGCCGTTCCTTTCGTCTCAGTCTCTCCTCTAGAGGGGACCGTGCCTGCATCTGCACGTCGTGGCGGCGCCCCTGCTCGCGTCGGTCGCCTCGACGACCATGGCGCCGCCGCCGCTTGCGTCCTCGATGGTCGTCTCCACCGAGGCCCCTGCTCCCGTCGGCCCCGGATCTCCTGTGTCGCACCTCCCTGCGATACCAGCGGGGCCGGACTATGGCGCGTCTGGATGGTGGCCGCCTGCGCTGCTCCCGCCCGCCTATGGCGCCCAAGGGGGTGGCCGCATGTCCTGCGGCCGATTCCCTACGGTACTTCCGGGGGCTGGCCGCATCCGCCGACCACCTAAGGCGTCTCGGCACTGATGGTGCCGGCCTCGTACGGCGCCTCTACCCCGTCTGCATACGGCGCCCCCGCCTACGGCGGGTATCCGTCGCCGCCTTACGGCGCTTCTGGGGGGTGTTCGACCGCCCCCCACCTGCTGCTACTGCCTCGTCCACCGACCTCGGCTTCTATGCGCCGTCATACTCTACGCCGGTGCCACCTCCGCCTCCGGAGCACACTGGCAGTTCCTATGGACCCTTCTACTTTGCTTACCTCATACCGGTGAAGCTCAAGGTGGACAACTATCTTGCGTGGCGCGCACAGGTGCTTCTCCTTCTTCATAGCCGCTACCTGGAGGGTTACATTGACGACACCTACCTATGCCCCTCGCCGTATGATCCAGCGTACCATGCTTGGGTGGCCTAGGATCAGGCCATCCTCTCTGCCATCCAGTCCTCACTCACGGAGAACGTGTCATCGCTGGTCATCTTCGCCACCACGTCACGGGATGCATGGGGTGCTCTTCACGCGAGCTTCGCGTCACAGTCTCAGGTGCGGGCTCACACCATCCGCACTCAGCTTGGAAAGGTTAAGCTGCTCGATCGCACCGTCACCGAGTACTTCAACAAGATCACATGCCTCACCGACACCCTCGCTGCCATCGGCCAGCTGCTCCATTATGACTGCAAGTGCACAGATCGTTTGTAGCTAATTTCGAAATAAAGATATCGATCCCACAGGGAGCAGGAGTCTGAAGTCTAATAACTCTTTGAACTAAATACTGAAATAGTAATGCTAAATAACGTTCTAAGTAACAAGATAAAATGCGAGTTTTATGTAAAAGATATTTTTGGATTTTCAAATAAGAAAACAATAAGTAAACTAAAACTGTAAGTAAACAGGAGTATGCAAGTATGATTACGAAAGTCTACAAGATGATGGAAAGAGTTCTCAGGGACTAGTGGATCCACCGCTAGTAATTAGAAAGAGTGATCAAAATCATTATAATGAATAAGACCAATTATAATATGTGTGGGAGGAGCTCCATATATGGATGAATAGCCAGCAACCGCTACACACATCATCCTTATAACCACAGTAGACAGCAATCGACACTAATCGAATTATTGCGCTATCAAGGGACTTTACCCCATAGGGTGTATCCCATGGCATGGACAAGGTTCTGTGAGTTCTCCCCGGTTCCCAAGTTGATACGTAAGAAATGACAATAGCTTTATAGTCACTGTAAGTGATGTCATCCCTCCCTCTACCAACAAGTAGTTCCCTCCATCTAGTCCTCAGTGAGACAAATACTGAGTGGCACGCTTCACCCAACATCAAGATGAAGGAAATCTAACACAGACACATAATGAACAATATCACATAATAATATTTATCTCAATTCAATCTCATACTAGGGTTTATCCATCTTCCCAAGAATAAAGGAAACTACTCACACATGAAGGAAATCAACATCATGGATAGAATATGGATGAAGTATGATGATAGAATTGAAAACAAGTGCAAATCTAATATTCAATCTAGAATTAAAACAAGTAACCAAAGGAGATCGGTGATGGAGACGTTGTTGATGAAGATGACGATGTAGATCGATGTGGAGGCCTTCAAGATCCTACTCCCTTCTCCTCTTGTGTGATGGTGATGGTGTAGATCTGATTGGAGGCGGCTATGGCGGTGGCACAGCGGCAGGGCTCCGCCGTGGTGGAGGATATGGCTTGGGTGGATCTCTCTTGGGTCGTCCCTTCTTTATATAGGCCTTGGGGTGCCCTAGGGTTCCCCCAATACCGTCATATGACTTAGGAAAGGTTCTGAAGCTTTTCTAGGACCAAATCCCGTCGTTTGCTACCTTTTTGGCAACTATACGGGCGGAGCTATACGACCAGAAAAATAGCTCCGGTCGTATAGTTGCTCGTTAAACTCTCATATCCTTTTAGTATTTTTGTCACCATTTCTTTATACGAACTCCGTTTTGGGTGTTCTTAGGCTCGTTGAGTTCGTATCTTCGAGGGCTACAACCCTGGTCTTGGATCTTTATTTTGAGAAGTTGGAAATTTTGACTTTTTCAACCTCTCAAATGGCTAAGTCTGGTCACTACAGCTCCTCCATACTATGCTCTCTTTGTTCCTTTTGCCTTTGTTTTATCCATAATCATAATCAACACCTACACACATGTCATAGACAAGGAAAGTGATAAAATTCTACCTAAAATACTAAATGTGCAAAACCATATGAAAGTGAATGAGAAATAGAAATCATGCATATAAGGCATAGATATAGCTGAAAGAAACATGATATGAGGGATAAATGACCCAGTTTATATGGCTAAAAAAGGTGGTATTTCACAGCCATCAACTTCCCCAAGCTAGACCTTACTCGTCCTCGAGCAGGAATGGTCGATAATAAGTTAATGGTTGTGAAATAGCTTATCATTGGAAATCAATGCCTTGTATCCTTATTTCTTTTACAAGCTCGAAGAGAGAAAACATGTATTCATACATGGCAACACAAGCTCAGTTATAAAAACCACTAAAGATTCATCAAAACTTATATGCTCCATGTCAAGAGTGAATCTACTTGTAGACAAACTTGTGGTCCTCTTATTGCACCTTTTGTATAACTTTTCATATCATTATTTTTATGAGGCAAAACTTAGTCACAAATAGATGCCAAGCATAAATAGGAATCGATTCTACCCAATCATGTCATCTAGTTAAGGCTCTCAAGTGCAAACATCAGTTATTGAGCTTTTAGAAAGTTTATCTCTTAGTAACGAGATTTATGCCAAAAGGAAATGCGAGAACATGTCAAAAGAAGCATAGCATTAGAGTGTCTCATTTGGTCATCCACGTCAATGAATCATGGCTATCAAACACTCATTTTCTATTCTTTGTCTTTCTAAAACTTCAGTTCATCAGTAATGAGATCATGCCAAAACTTAGTGTGTTTAATCAGACTGTGCAGGCTAAGAATGGATACTCATGACCATTACCAAGGTTTCCCTTTTCGGTATAATGATTTCTCATAACGACCAGAGGAGTATTCCCTCTTTCGCTTTGAACGCATGCCCGTGAGAATACCAATGCATACCCAAATATAACATTTATGCTACATATGTTGGGCAACTCATAGCCAAACTCCAATAGTTTCCTATTTTTGGACTGTTCAAATGCCAACGGAGTTGTTAGCATCCCATGTTGTGCGACAGTGGTGTAGACGCATAACGCAATATCATACTTTAATCAACAGGTCAAGATTTGGCATGCATCTCAATTACCGCTAAATATTAGTTTCTTCAAACAAATCCTTTCAAAGAGTACTATCAAGTCGATCATCACATCTATGGTGTTGAGTATCTTTAAGGCTAAACTCTTAAGACAATTAATCAACACCTTATTTAGCATAGAACTCAAAACTTCGAAATATCATTTCCAATCGACAACTCCTTCCGTAAGCAAACTATCGGACATATGACTCCGCGCGCAACCTTTTCAGAACATTGTCATAATAGTGAACATGTGCAACTTCCAAATAGCGTGGTGCGTACTGCTCAACGATGAATTCCACCAAATCCTTATAATTTGTTAAATCACTATCAATAACCTTTTCAAAATAGAAGTATCTGATGGCCTTTCTAGCTCTTTTTGGTCTCCAAACATTCTAATTTTCAGCAAATAGTATGAGTTTGATCCATCCTATCAAAAGCAGAAACATATTTTACTAGAAAAGCAGCAGACAACATAGCAATTACAGAGAAATTGGTCAAAATCACTCGCCCTTCCATGTCCAAATTTGTACTCCCTCCGACCCAAATTAATTGACTTCGATTTATCTAGATTCGGATGTATCTAGACATGTTTTAGTGCTAGATACATCCGAATGTAGGCAACTCCAAGTCAATTAATTTAGGTCGGAGAGGGAGTAGAGAAATTGGTCGAACATTTAAGTTTAAGCATGTCAAAATCAATCACCTTCCATGTACTCTTTGTGCAAAAAACCTTTTTTTTAGGAAAAAAAACTTGATATATGCCTCGCCCTCAGGCGCCCGTACGACGCATCCACCTCGCCCCACCAAACCCGACCCTACCACCACTGCCGGCCCGGGTGCCAACTTACTAATACGACCACGTCGCTGCCTATCCGATTCAGTCGAGCCCGGCGTCGAACACCCCGCGCGCAGAGTCCCAGCTGCTTCCACTGCCGCCGCCTCTGTCCAAACGCAGGCACGAACGTACCCATGGCGTTCGCGCTCAAGGCCTCGTCCTCTCTCACCGCTTCCTCGGCGGCGGCGTCGTCCGCCTCCCCCGCGCCGAGGGGGCGCACCGCGGCGAGCAGGGTCTCGTTCCGTGGGGTCGCGCCCGTGGCCGCCATCAGGGCTGATGCGTCAGCCGCCGCTGCCGCGGCCGTGGCCGGGGACAAGCGCACCATCTCGGGTACATTCACCAAGCTCAAGGAGCAGGGCAAGGTTAGTTCCCAGCCCGCCCCGCCCCGCCCCGACGATTGCGCGTGTATCGATTCTGGATTGCGATTTGTTACTCAGTGTGCGTTGGCTAGACGGAGGGCACGGTCCGATGCTGGTAGGGAGCTGCGTATTTCACTTCTGGATGGATAGGTTGGATCAACCAGTTTGGGGTGGGGTCAAACCTTTCCGGATTTGCTGGGTCGTTCTACCACTGAATTTTGTCATTTAGGATATGATCGATAACTATAGGGCGTGCCGATTGATGAGGGCTGCAGATGAAAAATCGTCTATTCCAATTTTCGCTCAGGCTCGTGTTAAATTTGTGCTGCCATGCTCCAGGTCGAACATTTGTTTTTGTATGATACAGTTTGTGCTGGTACAAACCAGGATTATCCATTCCTGTGTTGGACCATATTGTTAATTTGCTAGAGTTTTGCGAGATTAAGGATTATCTAAGCGCTAATGATATGATTTACAAACAGTGTGCCAGTAAAAGATACTAGTAGTTCTTATAAGAGATTAGCATGTAAATGAGTCTCAACAGTACTGTATTCATTTCTCCAAATGGGTTTTATCGCTTTGTCGTGCTTCATTTTCTCAGCAATTTGTAGTGCCCCCATGTGTTCGTGTTATAATAATTATACTGAAACTCTGAGAGGATATAATTATGTTACCTATGATATGATATTTCCAGATCAGCGTTTATGTTCATAACACTTTTCAACCATATTAATATTCATCTTATATTATTTTTTGTTTTCTAATAATATTTGGAATTTGTAGGTTGCGTTCGTTCCATTCATCGTTGCTGGTGATCCTGACTTAGCAACCACACTGAAAGCATTGAAGGTTCTTGATGCATGTGGTTCAGATGTGATTGAATTGGGTGTGCCTTATTCTGATCCATTAGCTGATGGCCCTGTTATCCAGGTATGCTACAATGCTATGTATATTCTGTAGTATCCTTGTTCTTCAGCTTACGTGTTTTCACATTTTTTTCTTGCATCATTTTAGGCTTCCGCTACACGTGCACTAAGAAAAGGCACCACATTTGAGGATGTTATCTCTATGGTAAAGGAGGTGGTACCTGATCTGTCCTGCCCTCTAGCACTTTTCACATACTATAACCCAATTCTGAAGCGTGGTGTTGCAAACTTCATGTCTGTTGTAAAAGAAGCTGGTGTACATGGTAATGCCTTATATAGTTTTTTATAGCTCCAGTACCTCTTTATATAGTGAACCATATACTGTTGTTATTCTACATTAAAATGCCACTGAAATCATATGGTCACCTAGTTATCTGAAGTATGGTATCGGTTCTCCTGTATCTTAGTTTGACTAGCACATGAGTAGATAATTGAGAAATTGTAAGTGGGATAACAACAAAGACATATTTTTAGAACTATTTTACACACTGTACACTGATCTTAATATATGCCACTTTCTTGTGGTTACAAAGTTCTATTTTATTGTAAAAATCAAGTTACATATGTATTGCTATGTTGCAGGTCTTGTGGTACCTGATGTTCCTCTAGAAGAGACAGATATTTTGAGAAGTGAAGCTGCCAAGAACAACCTAGAGTTGGTAGGCCCTCTTTCCTGATATGATAATCCTAACCTTATAATTGGTCTTTTCGTCTCTCGTGTCTTATCCAAAGAGAGTCAAATATTCTCGTTAGCCCTCTATCTTTGAAGAAAGACCCCATTTGATATTTCTTATTTAAATGCTTCTGCAACATGATGAGTTATGGTCCTTGGTTCATTGCTTTGCTGCAATTGTAAATTTGACTCGTGCCTCATGTTCCTTTGCCCCTTTCGTTTTCTTCTCACAATAAGCTAGTCTGGTTCCTGTGGTAGCAGCCAAACTTCAAATCTTAATTGTTATTCAGCATTAGGTGCTGATTAGTATGGAGGATGCCTCTTTTGTTTGGGTGGTTTGAGTTTACATCATTTTTGTTATGTCTTATAAGTTATTTCATAGTACCTTTTGCATGAATGCCTGCAGGTGTTACTGACAACACCAACTACACCAACAGAAAGAATGGAGAGAATTACAAAGGCTTCAGAAGGATTTGTTTATCTTGTAAGTGTCCAGAACTCGCTAACTATTTTCTCTCAAAATCTGTTCCCATAGTGTATTCTCCTTAACGGAAATAAAAATAGGCCTCATGTCCAGAACTCCCTAACTATTTTCCCTCTCTTAAAATCTGCTCCCATAGTGTATTCTCCTCAAATAGGCCTCATGTCAATTAGAAATTAAAAATAATTAAAAATATATATTTAATGTTTAAAAGAATCTGATTTTTTTCACAAGCACATGTACATTCTCACTACGTACCTGTGAAATTTCACGAAGAAATATGTTTATTTGAGGGCTACACAAATAGGCCTCATGTCCAGATCTCACTAACTATTTTCTCTCTCTTACAATCTGTTCCCATAGTGTATTCTCCTTAACAAACACAATAGTCCTCATGTCAATTGGAAATTTAAATAATAAAAAACACATTTAATGTTTAAAAGGATCTGTTTTTTTGACAAGCACATGTACATTCCCACTACATACCTGTGAAATTTTACAAAGAAATATGTTTATTTGAGTGCCACACCAAAAAAGGCAAATATATGGATCTGTAATGGATGTACTATCTGCCATTATAGATACACACATTTTGTTTAATTGTGCAGTGCACATATGAGCATATTTATTTATGAAATTTTACAGTTATGTAGATCATATCTAGAGGTACATGTGGGATTGTTTTGAAACTTCGGAATACGAGTTTTCATTTTTGAAAGTTTTAGGCTCCAACTGATCCGGGAGCCAAAACACCCCACTCATTCTCCTTATTCCTAATCAGAAAGGTTTCAAAATGGTCAACCTAGTATATATAAGATTTAAGAAGAGTATAGCAGTTTAACATCTCAAAGTTTTTTTTGAGGGAATTTACCATCTGATGTTGACTTCCTAAACTTAAAGATAAACAAATGTTTCTGTGATGTCATGCTTTCTTCTCTAAAAGGAGCCCTGCTTGACATGCTTCTGTGATGTCATGCTTTCTTTTCCAAAAGAAGTCCTTGACATGCTTCTGTGCTTACATGTAATCTGGTGCTAGACTGCCAGCTGTGCCAATTGCAAAAACTGAATTGGAGACTCCTCTTTTAGTTGCTTTCACTTCTCCACTTGGCTTTATGAATGATGCACAATTGGAGTTCACTTGACACTGTTTTCTGATTCTACTGAATCTGGTCGAGGATAACCAGTTACATACATGATTGGCTACTTGCTAAGCTGTAATGTTTGATATTCAGGTAAGCACTACTGGAGTTACTGGGGCACGTGCAGACGTAAGTATGAAGGTGAAAGCTCTTCTTCAGGAAATCAAGCAGGTTTGCAAAATCCTTGTTTATTGTTACCCAGTGAATCTTTGGTCTGCTAACTTATTGTGTATTGGACATCTTGTCTGGCAATTCTTATAGAACTCGTTTGATCATTACAGGTCACAGATAAAGCTGTTGCTGTTGGCTTTGGAGTGTCGACTCCAGAGCAAGTGAAGCAGGTAATCATATCCAGCAACTCTCTGCTCAGCAAAATATCTTGTTTTATCCTCCTTCCTTTGCATGAACCTTGACAACCACGTTGTTTCAATTTATCTATAATGCAGATTGCGGGATGGGGTGCAGATGGTGTGATCGTTGGGAGTGCAATGGTAAGGCAGTTGGGGGAATCTGGTTCTCCTGAAGAAGGATTGAAGAAGCTAGAAGAATTAGCTAAGAACCTAAAGGCCGCATTTCCATGAAACATGCATTTTTTTTGGCGGAAAGCACATAAATATCATTTTTTGGTAGTTCTGTTTTGGAGTGTAGTATTGCAATCTTGGCTTTTGTTTTCGAAGGTTGTTGTTGTGTCCTGAGAATAATTGTATCATTGTGTTGAATGCTCGAGTGAATAAATTGAGGTTAATGTTACAAATGGTGCTGAAGTTAGTGTCTCTGTCCCTTACTGTACGAGGATTGACCCAACATGAGACACACGACGGTGCTAAAATGCACGTATCTGATACCGTATCAATAAATTCGTCTCCTAGAAGAAAACAGTATAAATTGAGAAATGAGCCGGTACACCATGCTTACTGTTTCTATATTTTTATTATTAATGTACGCTAACACTTGTTAACTTAAAGGACAGTGCTACGCCTCTCCCTGGAAAATATCTCGGGTCCCTAGCCGTCCGATCAATCAGATTGACAGTCAGATCTTCTTCTTGTCACGCTTTTGCTACAACTAGTCCCGTTTTTGCTACATGTAGCAGAAAACGGTCCGGTCTAGAAAAAGAACATACAGACTAGACACCTCGCCGGAGACTTTGCCGGCGATCTTGTAGCGAAAAATGTCCTAATGTAGCAAAACCGACTTCGTCGGAGACATCGCCGGAGAGTCGCCAGAAAAAATGTCGCCGGAGACCTCATAGCAAAAAATTTAGCCTATTGTAGCAAAACCAGAAAACTGTTGTAGCAAAATATTTTTTCTAATGTAGCAAAGGGACGTCGTCGGAGATATTGCCGGAGACTCCCGTCGGAGATCTCATAGCAAAACCGTAGAGATTGGCCGTAGCAAAAAAATTGTGCGAATGTAGCAAAATATATATGAATACATAGCGAAAATAATATGATAAGTTAGCAAAACGCTCGTAGCAAAGATAGGTTATCATGTTTCCTCAAACGGGAGGAGAGGTGACATTCATTAGATGGAACCTAAACTGAATAGCTGGTTTTGAACCATTGTATTGGCATCCGTTAGCCTATCGAAATAAGGCCGAAAAGTGGGCATCTCTCATTTAAACAAGAAGGCCAGTTCAAACAAGTCCTCGGCTGATCGTATTCAAGACATAAACAGGGGATCAGAGGCCTTTTTTCACTAATAAAACCTCGTGTTACCCTTCTTTAGGAAACCTTTATTTTCCGATCACTCAATTATTCGAGTTGCCGGGACAACTATTATTGATAGGTTTGCCAAGTCTAGTGAGTTCGTTTCCCAGAAATAAATAAAGTATTCAAACTTTGGGAGGACTTCCCCTTAGTAAGGAATGCTATCAATTAGTTCGTCTTTCTGTTTCGGACAGGTTGATATCCATCTAAGTTTTGTTTGTATAAAAATACATACCTCGAACTTTTGTGATCTTTGAATACCAGGAACCAGGAATAGGTGGTATTGCCCTTTTCTTATTGGGGTTATAGGAATGCACTTGACGCAGATGCTTTAATAGCATTCCAATTCAACACCAGACAACTAGGGTAGCAAGTGCTATAAACTGTAGTAGCAACACCGGACGCCTACGAAGCATTGCCGTCACCGGGACCATGGTTGCGTGTTATCACGTCGTGGTCGCGGCAGCCATGGCCTGCTCCACCCCACAGGAGCACCTCCACGGTGAAGCCCATCTCCGGCAACAACGGGAGAGCACCACCTTTGTGGCCTTGTCTCCGACGATATCTCGCTGTGTGGCGGCAGGTTCCAGGGCGCGTGGCAACGGAGGTCGGGCTCCGGCGGCCTAGTCCGGCCGCGGTGATGGCTGCGTGGCGACGAAGGCCGGGCTTCGGCGGCCTAGTCTGGCCGTGCGGCGACGGCACGCAGCAAGGGCACGGCGGAGTCCGTCGGTGACGGCAACACGACAGCGGCACAATGGCGTGTAGCAAGGGGCCGAGCACACGCGGGAAGGGCATCGAGGCGGCGGCAGTAAGTCCTTCGCAAGAAACGGGAGAAGGTGAGTCGTGGGTAGGCCTACTTAGCGCGAGGGAGCGACGACCCCAGGGATCGTTTCGTTCGATCCCCTGGGGGAGTTGTATCATTGTCCTAACTTAAATAGCCCAGGCCAGCACCCGGTTAACTTCTTGGGGTCCGTCTAAACCTCCTTAAAATAGGCTTCTGCCCCGCTTGGGATCTGTCTAAACCTCCAAGTCGTAATTTTCCTTTTAGATCTGATAACTAATGGAGTAGTCAATTTGCTAATCCGGCCCAAACTCTCGGTTAGACCTGAATTCCGTTCTCAAAAGCAAAATCAAACATCTCCATTTTGACAGGTGCCACTAAGAGTAAGTACAATAGGATGTCATCAGCTGACTATAAGAGTTAAAATAGTATATTTTGACTGAGTTGGAGGTGAGAGAAGAGGAGAGAGAAGAGCTGGTTGTAAGTTAAGAGCCAGCGCTCTTAGGCATTCTGTGGAAGTGACATGTAGATTATATATTACTATAATAGTACTACATGTTTATTAGCTATTATACTTGTTAGTGATAGTTACATGTGGCATGGTAATGGCTTATAGCACAATATGTTATACTATTAAACTTGCTCTAATAAAAGATTACCCTTGGCAAAGGTCACCAGTGGGCGGGGACGCGTGGGAGACGGCTGTACCTACGGAACCAGCTCATGCGTGATTTGTTCGTACTCTTTTCTTTTGGATAACTTGCTCGAGTAGCATACTCCGAGTACATTTACTAGAAAGTACAACGTGTACTCCGTACAAATCACAAAACAGAAGAACATTGAAGGAAAGTTTTCTCATTCGACGCACCAGAAGTCTCATTTTGTTTCTTCGGTTTCGTCGACAACTTGCCTATATTTTCTCAGAACTCGCCACGACCGCTTCGCCTGCACCTACAACGCTTTCAAATTTTCATATAGCACCTATTTATCGTTTCTCCAATTTGTCGTAGCGCATTTTACGGCTCAGCTTCGCCTCGAATTAAGACGCCTACGGCGCATCAAAATATAGAAGTATAAGTGTACCAAAATACAAAGTACACGAAAGTACAAGCATATAGAGATCCAAAGTATACGGTCACAATCAAAGTATAGCGAAAGTACAACTGTACTTAAAGTCGAAATAAGCGAAAGTACAACTCTACTCAAAGCCAAAGCACGCGAAAGTACAAATCTATTAAGAGTCAAAGTACTCGGAACAATAATTTTACTAAGAGGCAAAATACACTGAACTACAAGTATATGCAAATTTAAAGTATGCGGAAGTACAATTATGCTCACAGACAAAATACATACTCAAAATCGAAATACACGAAAGTAGAACTCTACTCAAATCTAAAGTACGCAAAAGTACAAATCTACTAAGAGTCGAAGTACGCGGAACAATAACTGTATGAAGTGCTCACAACCGAAGTATACAAAGGTACAAAGATACTCATAGCCAATTACATGAAAGTACTACTGTACTAAGAGTCAAAGTACAGAAAAGTACAAGTGTACTCACTATCAAAGTACGTGAAACTACAAGTGTGTAGTAACCCAAGTATAAAGTACACTAAAAACCTGAAGTACAACAAATACAGAACTGAAGTAATCTAAAGTACAAACGCACCGGTTTTGAAATTATAAAAAAACTTGTCCAAAACCTATCAACATGGGATATAGTTTTAAACCTCTTGACACGAGGAGGTCAAAAATAAAAACGTTGAAAGGGTAATTTACCCTATACTGTTTTTAGTTGACAATGACACCATAGTTAGTGCGGACTAATGCTACCTTACCAGTGTCTTGAACAGGTTTTAGTCCACCGGTATGTCGCCGGTATGTTGGAAGATCATCGAAGACCCCCCCATTTCGATAATGAAGAGAAGTGCCAGAGTTTTACCTTTTATATGTTTCTTGAGTTTTTAGGAACACCGCACTATTAAGAGGGGTTTTCTCGATGAGCTTGCTGGGGATGTTTTTCTAAGCCTTATACACATCCTATACACCCACTTGTTCCATCACCAAAGAGAGAGGAGAAAGAATTCTAAGTTTGATAACATCTCTGCCAAACTCAGTTCTCAGGCCGGTTGAACCGGTTCCAAGACCGGACGGTCCGGTACCAACGCCGGTCAATCGAACCCAAACCGGGATTCTCGATTTCGTATACCGAGTCTATCCGGGGCTCACACAGAGTGAGTATCCCGGTTTGGATTCCGGTTGAGCGGGTTGTACATCGGGCGGTCCGGTGTGTGGTCTGGTCCAACCGAACTTAAAACCGAGTTTCGCAGAACGTGCTACAAACGGCTAGATTTCTTCCTTGAGTATAAATACTTCTTCTTCCAGCTTGAGGAGGTTAGGCATTTAGTTCATATCTCATACTTGGAGCACTCTCTCTCTCCATTGTTGAAACACAATTTCTTGAGGATCTCCCATTCTACCCAATCAAACTCAAATCCCTTTGGTAGAAAGCAAGAGGAGGTCCCGATCTACGTTTCCACCAAGTCAAATTTCATCCCCCCTTGAGTTCATCGAGTTAGCTTGTTACTCTTGGGTTTGTGGGAAACCCTAGGTGGCTAGGGTCGCCCGGAGGCATTCGGCTTGTGATTTGCTCCGTGGAAAGTTTGTGAGGGTTTGGAGACTACCTTAAAAGTCTACCACAAGTAAGTGAGATATTCCTTCGTGGAATAGGCTCGGAGAAGAAGCTGAGCCTTCGTGGCATTGGGGAATCCTTCGTGGAACCTCACACCTCTCCAACGTGATGTAGCCCCCTTCCCAAAGGTGGTGAACACGGGAATACATCTTCGTCTCCGCGTGCTTGGGTTATTCCTTAACCCCTATCTTACTTGTGTTGTTCACTTTGTGATAGCCTTCGTGCTTGAAGTATCTTGTATCATCATCTAGGTTGCCTCACCTAGTTTGCATTTAGGCATACTTATATTCTGCAAATCCTAAAACTTGCAAAAGATTTTAAAGAATTTGTTAGAAACCTATTCACCCCCTCTAGGTAAACCATCTTACACTTTCAATTGGTATCAGAGCCAAGTGCTCTTCTAAGGGCTTTACCGCCTAAGAGAAAAGATGGTTTTCTCCGATGAGGAGGAGGGAAAGACTTATTCGGTCAAGGAGATCTATGAAATCTTTTCCAAACAATCCCTTGAAAAGGCTAAGGTGGATTCTGATCTCCGTGCTCGAATAAGTTTTCTTGAAGGATGCTTTACGGGGATGGGCGAGGGGGTCATGCTTGTTGGACCTTCGGTAGTACCTCAAGGGAGGCCGATGGACACCGGTAAGGAGGCTATGAACGAGGCCTCTAGCGAGAGTGACCCGACGAAAGCCTCCATGCCTCCTAATCCATTTCTGTATATATATCCCAAACAAAAGAACGTCATGCCTCATATTAATGGTTCGGGTCCCGCACCTCATTATGATGGAAATCACTTCTCTCATTGGAAAGTTTCTATGGAATCTCATCTTTGCAGTTGCAGCGTGGAGCTTTGGGAGATTGTGGGCAAGGGCTTCTATCCACAAGATCCCAATGATCTCACTCCGGGAGAGTACTATGATCGTCAACTAAATGCAACGGCTTGTGACAAGATAAGGAGTGCCATTCACCGCACTCTCTATGATCAAGTTAGCAACATTACCACCGCAAAGGAGTTGTGGGAGAGGATTGTCATTCTCCAAGAGGGAACTTCCCTTATCCAAAAGTCCAAGTATGAAGCCGCCAAGTCGGAGATGAGCATGTTCATGAACAATGATGGCGAGTCCATCGCCGAAGCATACAGGAGACTTGTTGCCCTCCGTGTCAAGATTGATGGTCTTGGTTGTGACAAGTATGAAGATGGGTTCAACTTGAATGATGAGCTTATAAAGTCCAAGGTTCTCTCCATGATTGCCGCCTCCGAAAAGAAGCTTGCCTTGAACTTGCAACTTCTTGATTCAGCTCACAACTTCTCGCCTGATGATCTCGTGTCCTATCTTGTTGCCACGGACAATATGGCAGATGAAGGACAAAAGATCAAGGAGATAAAATGTGCCATTGGGCCCTCTCAATCCCTTGCACTGAAGGCCAAGTATGCGCAAGAAAGTGGTGTAAATGATGAAGATAGTGATAGCGAGGGCATCGATGACATGCTAGCTCAAGTTGCTCTCTTCACCACGAACTTGAAGTTCCGAAGAAGAAGAAGTTCAACCGGACCAAGCGAGAAGAAGAGAAATTGCTACAATTGTGATGAGTCGGACCACTTTGCCGACAAATGCCCGTATGAGAAGAGACTTGACAAGCCCAAGTATGAAGAGGGTGCCAAGCCAAGATTAAAGCCAAACCCCATCAACGAGAGATACAAGAGGAACAAGAAGCGTGATGGCAAAGGCTTTCTTGGACAAGAGTACCTATCCGATGCGGAGAGTGAATATGAGGAGAAGGTTGTGGGGGTGGCCAGTTTGGCGTTTGCCGAACCTGAGTCACTCTTCACATATGACTACACCAAAGACTATGCCGATGACTCCATCACTCCCAAGGTCGCCGGTACTTGCCTCATGGCAAGGAGTACCAAGGTAATCTCTTCCCCTCCATCTCTCTAGCATCTTGGATGATCATGTTAGTACCAATGATAGTGACGATGATGAATTCGATGAAAACTATGTTCAAGAAATGTGTAAAATCATGAAGTCCCTTCCTAGCAATGCTCGTGCTAGATTCAAACAATTAATGAGCCTTGTCAATTCACGTGATGAGACCATTGATAGTTTGGAGTCTCATATTGGTGATGAGAAACTAAGATTCAATCTTCTTGAGCACGAGCTAAGCAAGGAAAGGGACATTACTTCTCTTCTTAAAGAACAGATTGAAATCTATGAACTAGATAAGGCAAAAGATATGGATACCATAGATAGAGCTATCACCTTGTCCCAAGAGCTTGATACTTCAAAGAAAGAACTTGAAGTTGCTCATGCTTCTCTCACCAATAACCTTGATAACCTTGAGAAAGCTAATTTGCTTGTCAAGCGTGAGCTCATAAAACTTGGGGAGAATCATGATCAACTTCGAGTCCTATGAGAAAGCTCTTGGTACATTGAAGGATCCTATTATTGTTGAGGATATTACTTGTGCTTCTAACCCTTCCTTGGATCAAGCTAGTCTCCTTGAGGAGAATAAGAAGTGGAGGGAACAACTCGAGATGGAGCGTCTCAAACCTATCACCAAGGGCAAGATTCTTGATGAGATTCTTGCCGACAAACGATAAGAGCTCCAAGGCAAGGTATGGGGTATCCCAAGAACGACAAGAATGGTGCCAACCCACCTAAAAGGATCAAATTTGTGCGTGAAGGGCACAAGGTGGTTGACCAAGTAAATAAGAATGTTGTGAATGGGGGAGCCACTAGGGGCAACCCTAATCACAAGTTTGCGGGAAAATCTAATCCCTCCTATGTGCTATGTAAGGGCGCTCAAGGAGATGTATATGCCAAGTATGTTAGCCCTTGCAATGTTTATGCTTATAGGTGGTACTCAATTTGGGTACCAAAAGATCTTGTTGCTAATGCTAGGGGACCCATTACTCAATGGTTTCCTAAATCAAAGAATTGATTTTGTAGGGGTATGCCTCCGGTGGAACAAAATGGGTGTTTGATAGTGGATGCACCAATCATATGACTGGAGGTAGAAGTGCGCTTGACCATTTTATTCATTATGTCAATTCAACGTCAAGCATCACTTTTGGATACAACTCTAAAGTAAAGGTACTAGGTTTTGGCAAGTTGGTGGTCTCCAAGGCCTTGTCCCGAGAGACCATCATGCTTGTTGAAAACCTTGGTTACAACTTACTTTCCATAAAACATCTTGCGGATGCCGGTTATGATTCCTATTTCTCTAGAACTTGTGTGAAAGTCTTTAGGAGTGATAATCTCAAGTTGGTCCTTGTTGGATATGTGGAAGACGGCCTCTATGTGGTCGACCTCTCGCAAGAGAGTCAATCTCTTCCTACATGTCTAATGGCCAAAGTTGATGAGGGATGGCTTTGGCATCGCCGCCTTGGCCATGTCAACATGAGAAATCTCAAACAACTCCTAAAGGGAGAACATATTGTTGGACTAACCGGTGTGTATTTTGAGAAAGATCGTGTGTGTAGTGCTTGCATTTCAGGAAAACAACATGGGAGGAGTCATCCATCAATATCAAAGGTGGCCACGTCAAGACCTTTGGAGCTTCTCCATTTGGATCTCTTCGGACCATCAACATATGATTCTCTTGGTGGAAGGAGATATGGTCTTGTCATCGTCGATGATTACTCAAGATACACTTGGGTATTCCTTTTCAAGTCAAAGGATGAGACCTACAAGTACTTCATGATCTTTGCCAAGCAAGCTCAACACACCAATGGAGTGGAGATCAAGACCATGAGGACCGACAATGGCACCGAATTCAAGAAATATACCATGCAAGATTTTGTTCAAGATGAGGGAATCAAGCATGAATTCTCAGCTCCTTATACTCCTCAACAAAATGGCATTGTTGAAAGGAAGAACCAGACAATCATTGAGATGGCAAGAACTATGTTGAGTGAGTATAAGTCACCCCACAACTTTTGAGGAGAAGCCATCGCCACCGCGGTTCACTACTCGAACCGGCTTTTCCTCCGAGCTCCCTTTGACATGACTCCGTACGAGATTCTCACAAAGAACAAGCCCAATGTCAACTACTTCCGAGTCTTTGGGTGCAAGTGCCTCTTCAAGAACAAGAAAGAAAAACTCGGTAATTTCAAATCTAGAACTATCGAGGGTATCTTTGTTGGTTATGCGGAAAACTCTCACGCCTATAGATACTACAACAAAGCCAATGGTTGTGTTGAAGTATCTTGTGACGTGGAGTTTTTGGAAGATAATGGTCCCCAAGGGGGCAAGTTGTTCCACATGTTGTAGGCGATGGAGATTCCTCTCAAGTCATCAAGTTGATGGGAATTGGGCATATCTTGCCCACCGAGCATCACACTCATGATCAAGATGTTGATGGGGGAGAATCAAGCCCAACTCAAGAAGAGCCACGCTCTACTCAAGTTGAACCATCAAGTGTACCTCACGACAAACAACTCTCGCAAACCGAAGAACAAGAACCAAGCCCTCAACCTGTTGAGTAAGACCAAGAAGACGTTCTAATTTCCCTAGATCAAGGTCAAGCTCAAGATGCGGTTAATGATCAAGGACCAATGAAGGATGAATTTGTTGATCATGAAGGAACTATCCGGAAGATCAAGTCCGCCTCTATTGCAAGTGGACTCTGAGTCAATAATATACTTGGAAGCATATCTAGAGGAATCAAGACCCGCAACAAGAAGAAGCAACTCACTACCTTTTGTGGCCATCATGCTTTTGTGTCCAACTTCGATCCTCTCAAGGTCCATGAAGCTCTAGAAGATCCGGATTGGGTCATTGCCATGCAAGAAGAACTCGAGTGCTTCACCTACAACGAAGTTTGGTCTCTTGTGGAGAGACCTAAAGATCATCACATCAATGTTATTGGGACCAAGTGGGTATTCAAGAACAAGCAAGATGAGAACATAACCGTCACAAGGAACAAAGCAAGGTTAGTGGCGCAAGGGTATGCCCAGATAGATGGTATTGACTATGAGGACACCTTTGCGCCCGTTGCTCGCCTTGAAGCTATTCGTCTCTTGCTTGCATATGCATCTTTTCATAACTTCAAGCTTTATCAAATGGATGTGAAGAGTGCATTTCTTAATGGTCCCTTGAAATAGGTTGCATATGTAGCTCAAGCCCCGGGTTTCGAAAACACACGCTTTCCCAACCATGTGTATCTACTCCATAAGGCGCTCTACGGACTAAAGCAAGCTTCTCGTGCTTGGTATGAGCACCTTAGGGATTTCCTACTCATGGACGGGTTTAGCGTGGGTAAAGTCGATTCCACCCTTTTCACCAAACGGGTTAAAGGGGGTGGCTTGTTTATTGTTCAAATTTATGTTGATGTTTTGGTGGAGCTAACGAATCACATAACAAAGCTTTTGCCGAGTTGATGACCCAGAAATTTAGGATGTCCATGATGGGGGAGTTGAAGTACTTCTTAGGCTTCATTGTGAAGCAACTTGCTCAAGGCACCTTCATATCCCAAGAGAAGTACGTGAAGGACATGCTTGCGAAATTTGAGATGACCAATGCCAACCCCATGAAGACACCCATGCCATTCAATGGGCAACTTGGCCTTGGAGAAGGTGAGAAGGATGTGGACCAAAAGGTATATCGCTCCATGATTGGCTCCTTGCTATACCTTTGTGCTTCTAGGCCGGATATCATGTTAAGTGTTGGAATGTGTGCTCGTTTTCAATCCACTCCTAAGGAGTGCCACTTGATGGCAGTCAAACGGATTTTTAGGTACCTTGTTCTCACTCCTACTCTCGGGCTTTAGTATCCAAAGTGGTCAACCTTTGAGCTTGTTGGCTATTCTGATTCCGATTGGGCCGGTGATAAGGTTGACCAGAAGTCGACCTCCGGGGATTGCCAATTTATTGGCAGGTCGTTAGTGAGTTGGTCATCCAAGAAATAAAACTCCACCGCCTTATCCATCGCCGAAGCCGAATACATTTCCGCGGCATCTTGTTGCGCTCAATTGTTATGGATGAGGCAAACCTTGAAATACTATGGTGTGTCTCTTGGTACGGTGCCTCTTCTATGTGACAATGAAAGCGCAATAAAGATCGCCAATAACCCCGTGCAACATTGCCGCACCAAACATATTGACATCCGCCACCACTTCCTACGTGACCATGTCGCCAATGGTGACATCAATCTCACTCATGTGGGAACGATGTTCCAATTGGGGGATATTTTCACGAAGCCTTTGGATGAAGCCCGTTTTGCCATGTTGAGGCGAGAACTTGGTATTCTAGATCCCAAAAACTTGGATTGATTCACTTCTTGCATTATATTTCAGCTCTTAACTTGCTAAGTAGCCTAGTCACACAACACAGATAGGGATAGTCATCTTACCATGTCTTGGTTTGATGCATACCTATGCGTGCGATATTAATTGATATTGTGTCATGATATGGGTCCAAGCATCTATCTTTGAGGCGCCATGACATGTATGCTTAAACATAGGGGGAGAAATCCCCCGTCAACTTTGGTCTCTTGTGGCTCTTGATATTTTCGAATCATGCCTATTGTTGCTATTAACTGTGTTGATTTGGTTCTTCTCCAATAGGCATGCCTAGATCACCTGCCTCCTCTACCCTTTTGGAGTCTACTATCTTCTTCCTTGCACATGCCATTCTCGAAATTTTTCTGTTTCCACAAACTTTTCCGAAGTTTTTTTTCCTGATATTCGGTTTCTGGCCCGATCCAACCGGCTCTAGAACCGGACCATCCGGTTTCCAGCCCGGTTCTCAACCGAGTCTATCCGGGTCTGCAGACAGAAGTTTACTGAACGAGTTCTATTGCCAGTTTGGTTTTCAACTGAGTACTCTGGTTGTGGAGCTGGTCAACCGGACTGAAAACCGAATCTCCCTCATGTCAGAATTCCTGCAGATTCAGTTTATGGCTCGGTTGACCGGCCTGTGCACCGAGCGGCCCGGTTTGCATCTCGGTTGGACCGAACTCAAACCGGTATCTGAAAAAAATCTTTTTTCCTTCTTCTTCCCCCTCCCCACTCCTCCACAAGTTACCCCTTCACTTCCCCCGACCCATCCACTCTCCATTGCCGCCCTCCCACCTTCCCCCCTCTCCTAGGGTATTTCCACCCCTAGGATTCGTAGATCGGGCCACCATTTCACGGACAAGGACCTTTGGAGGCTCTTCACTGAAGGAATCTCTCCATCTCGTGGTGGTTTGGGAGATTTTTGCAATCTTCTTCCTCAAGGGCTTTTGGGGCTTTCCTCCACAGGAAGCCATGCCCTCAGGTAATCCCTTGCTCCTCTCCCTTTTCCTTGTCAAATCCCCATGTTTTGCTACACATTTTGATGGATTTGCCAAGTTAGGGTTTCCACCTTCCTTCTTGTATGCCAACCACATCAAACCATGGCCTACCTCTCTTGAGAAGTTTGTATTTGTGCAAGTATTGAGACATGGGTAGATCTTTTACATTGCGTAGAGCAGTTTTGGGGCCTCCTCGACCAACTCGGTTCCAGGCCCGGTTGGACCGAATCTGACAACGGGTCGTCCGGTTCCGGTTCGGTTGTCCGGTGCTGACACCGAACCGTCCGGTTTTGGTTCGGTTGTCTGGTGCTGACACCAGACCGTCCAGTTCTAGAGCCGGTCAGACCGGCCCTGGCACCGAATCTCTGTGCAATGTCTCTTTTCTACCATGCACTTGTCCACATCCAAGTTTTTCCTCCATTTTTGTTGTTTGGCATGTGTACTTATCCTTGTGCTCCCCAACCTCTCTCTCTTTTTCACAAGTGCCAATGATGATGACTATGTGAGTGATGAGTATGTGCCTGAGGAAACCGGCCGGGGTAAGAGGGCTCATCGAGCCAGTCAGTCTGTGCAGCGTGAGGAAGAGGGCAGCGCCCGTTCTGGTCGTTTCAAGAGCAAGGCCACCAGGGGCAAGAAACCTGTCATGCGGGATGACGAAGAAGATGTACCTACTCAAAACCTAAAGAATATGGAGATTGCTATGTATCGGACCCTTCGCAAGCAGAATCCCTATCTCTTCAAGTCTTGCACTTACCCTGGCACTGACAAGAAGTTTTGGACTGAGACTCAAGCCTTAATGTGGGATCATATTTACACTTAGTTCAAGGTCACCTCCTGCGGTAACATTCTTGCTTTCAACGTGGACTGGTTCAACATGTATGCTGCCTCAGATTATCGCTTTGTTGATGATGCCTTGAAGAAAATGGATCTCTTTGACCTTGTGTGTCTCAAGAAGGACTACTATCCTGAGTATATTCGTCAGTTCTTCTGCACAGTCTATTTTCATGATGATGATGGCTGCAATATGTCGTGGATGACCGGCACGTGGCGTTTCCGTGCCACCTTTGCGGATATGGTTGAGGTCATGGGCTATTCTGATAAGCCAGGTGGTTTTTGCATTCATAGTGAGAAGATCAAGCCTGCTGACTCTCTGGCTTTCTGCTATCTGAAGAATTCTGAGTATGCTCCTCCATGCATCTCTGGCATGTACTTTTACTACCACACTTTGGCCATCATCTTTCGTCAGTCACTTCTTCCCCGAGTTGGAGATACTACAAACTGCCGTGGGTATTTTGCCAACCTCCTGTATTATTGTCATCCTGACAAGTTAAGGAAGATTGATGGTTGTGATTTTGTGTACTTTGAGCTACGACGGGCTGCTTTGGACAGGATGACCCCCACTTTCTACGTATATGTCCAAAAGCTTCTCAACAGGGTTGCGCCTCCTAGTGTGATGGTTGGTGAGCGTGTGGAACAAGAGCAGCTTACTCTTTCTCTCTGTGGTCAGTCTCCTGAGGTTCCATCGATGAGACCCCGGAGCAGCGCACCAAGGCTGTCCATGATATTCAGCCTCACTTTGCTACTCGGTCGGGTTCTCGTCGTCCTGTTGGAGAGTCCTCCTTCTCACGCCGCATGCCCAAGGGTGGTGCTGCCACTTTCTTCAAGCGGTTGTTTCAGATGTGTCGCTCGTCCTATGATGTGAGCCACAAGGCTCTTGAGATGAGCCAAGAGACTCGGCGCAGGCACAATGAGTTTCTCGTGACCCAGCATGTCACTCCTCCTCCAGATGGTCCCGAGATGAATCTTGTTCCTTATGTAAACTATGAGATGCCGCCCCTTGATGATGACATGCTCTTCGGCTACTTCCCCAGTCAGTTTCCTTATGGTGGCCCTAGTGCCTCCTCTGCTGATCGTCGTGGTTTTGTTGATGCTGATGAGGGTGATGAAGAAGAGGATATCCATGAAGACGAAGATGCCCCTGTTCACCCTCCGCCGCCTCCTACGTTCTTCTAGTTGGGTTCCATTAGCATCACCCTACCCCTCTTCCTTTTTGGTGTGTCGATGCCAATGGGGGAGAAGAGTAGAGTTCATTTAGGTCTCTACGGGTTCCTTTCCGGGGTTTTTCTGGGGTTCATCGTTTTCCAATGCCCTTTGCCTTATCTTTGCTTCTTATGGCATTGTGCTTACCATTTGCTTTCGTGATTGGAACTATCTGCTTTACTTCTGTATGTTGGACAAGTGTGTGCTATGTGTGTGAACCATGGATATGTCTATTGTGCTATGACTATGTGTACTTCTTTCTTTTGTCTAGCCTTGCATAGATATCCATGCTCTATATCTTGTCATATTATGCTTGTTTCCATAAAGACATGTGGGAAGCTCCCTATACTTTATTTAGGTGCACCTTGCATTCAAACGCAAATTCAACCAAGTGCACACTTTATGGGGGAGCTCACATATGTCTCTATGGAATCCCTTGGTATATAGTTCTTTATTATATCCTTGTGAACTCTAGCTCGGTTTGTCACCGCCAACCAAAAAGGGGGAGATTGAAAGGGTAATTTACCCTATACTATTTTGGTTGACAATGACACCGTAGTTAGTGCAGACTAATGCTACCTTACCAGTGTCTTGAACAGGTTTTAGTCCGCCGGTATGTTGGAAGATCATTGAAGACCCCCCCATTTTGATAATGAAGAGAAGTGCCGGAGTTTTACTTTTTATATGTTTCTTGAGTTTTTAGGAACACCGCACTATTAAGAGGGGTTTTCTCGATGAGCTTGCTGGGGATGTTTTTCTAAGCCCTATACACATCCTATACACCCACTTGTTCCATCACCAAAGAGAGAGGAGAAAAAAATCTAAGTTTGATAACATCTCTGCCAAACTCAGTTCTCACGCCGGTTGAACCGGTTCCCAGACCGGACGGTCCGGTACCAGCGCCGGTCAACCGAACCCAAATCGGGATTCTCGATTTCGTATACCGAGTCTATCCGGGGCTCACACAGAGTGAGTATCCTGGTTTGGATTCCGGTTGACTGGGTTGTACACCGGGCGGTTCGATGTGTGGTCCGGTGCAACCGAACTTAAAACCGAGTTTCGCAGAATGTGCTACAAATGGCTAGATTTATCCCTTGAGGAGGAGGTTAGGCATTCATTTCATATCTCATACTTGGAGCTCTCTCTCTCTCTCTCTCCATTGTTGAAACACAATTTCTTGAGGATCTCCCATTCTACCCAATCAAACTCAAATCCCTTTGGTAGAAAGCAAGAGGAGGTCCCGATCTACGTTTCCACCAAGCCAAATTTCATTCCCCCTTGAGTTCATCGAGTTAGCTTGTTACTCTTGGGTTTGTGGGAAACCCTAGGCAGGTAGGGTCGCCCAGAGGCATTCGGCTTGTGATTTGCTCCGTGAAAAGTTTGTGAGGGTTTGAAGACTACTTAAAAGTCTACCATGAGTAAGTGAGCTATTTCTTCGTGGGATAGGCTCAGAGAAGAAGGTGAGCCTTCGTGGCATTGGGGAATCCTTCGTGGAACCTCACACCTCTCCAACGTGACGTAGCCCCCTTCCAAAAGGTGGTGAACACGGGAATACATCTTCGTCTCCACGTGCTTGGGTTATTCCTTAACCCCTCTCTTACTTGTGTTGTTCACTTTGTGATAGCCTTCGTGCTTGAAGTATCTTGTATCATCATCTAGGTTGCCTCACCTAGCTTGCATTTAGGCACACTTATATTCCACAAAGCCTAAAACTTGCAAAAGATTTTATAAAATTATTTAGAAACTATTCACCCCCTCTAGGTAAACCATCTTACACTTTCAAACGTAATTTGGACAAGCGGTTCTCGAAATATTTTGTTTTGAATCATCGAATTTGAATAAAAGGAGAAATATGTACTCGCCTTCCCTGTATCTCTCTTATCCTAATCCCACTTTTCTTCGCATTGCGACACTTATCTCGCATGCAGAGCCTCGTTAGGAGGACCGCGCGAAGGAGAAGATGCCAGTTAGCGCGTTGATGACACGCGGGACGGACCTTTGAGAAAATTAGCTTTTTTAGGATTTTCGCATTTTATCTAAAAATTTCAGTCAAAATTATTTATTGCAGTTCATCCCACAAACAAACAAAGCATCCGTGATCCAGCTATGCACGGATAAGGACACCTTTACAAGAATGTCCTTCTTATTGTAGCCGAGTTATACAAGATCCTGAACAAGAAAATTCGGGAGCATTAGATGCAAAAATTAGTTTGTGTCACCCTTCCAACTTGGGAATTTTTTTTCTTTTTGCCACACTAGTTTTTGCCCATTTATTTTTTCCGCTCTAAATTTTGATATTTTTCTTTTGCCCCATATTTCTCCATTGAGGGGCAAAACCAAAACCAAAACAAAAGAAAAAGGGGCAAAAGCAAAATAAAATTTCACCATTTCTATTTTTTTGCCCTTCTGAGGGCAAAAATGACACATTAGCAGGAACCATTGGGACAAGAGAAGAATATTAAAATTTAAAGTGGCAAAAGAAAAATGTGCAAAAAATAGTGTGGCAAAAGAAAAATTTCGTGTTGAGCCATCCATTGTGTTTTTGTGGTAGGTGCAACGGTTTGTTTTCTCTACATCTTCTAAATGTGCAATACCTACGATGTGACATATTAGGGACATTATAACTGAACCATCTAGAGGCTCCCTCACGGACTGGACGTTTCCAGCCATTGGATCGCGCTCCTAGGCATTCTCAGCCGTTTGATAATCGTTACTTCCAACACTGGCCAACTGGCCCTAGGGGACGCTACTCTCTATGTCAAATTGACCACCCGTGGTTAATTGGACCTGAAGATCCCACGTACTCCTATCCGACAGGACCGCATGATAGCGATGTAGGAAAAAAGTGTTGCGGGACGGAGCGATGCGAGAGGGAAGGACGACCCAAGGTGCGGCGTGATGAATCGGGAGCGATGCGGGAAGGGAGGAGCGCGACCCAAGTGATGGGCGCTGCAGGAGAGGCACCTGGACCATGGGTCCATGCCTCGAGTGGGTTAATGGAGAGAGGGGCATCGAATGCCAATGCGGCAGACACCGGGCCTCATCAGTTGATGTGGCAGCAAGATGCGTACCATCGTGATCGAAGTTGATGCGTCCACGTTTATTCCGGGGTTAATTTTCAGTTCCGGCAACCCATTAATGGCTGCACTTGTGCACAACTCGCCATCGGCCAGTGATGATGGACTGATGGTACTTTACTGCCTATATGCCTACCATCGCCTATATATTCTTTTGTTTTCTCAAGCTCTCGTTTCCTCTAGGGTCAATGGTTCTCTAATAGGTTGCTTGTGTGTCCATGATCTCTTCTTTTTCCATCCAATAATTGTCCCCGGCTGTAAAATCTTAATTTTCCGAAGTCCATGTTTTGCAGGTAGTGTTCATCCTCAAATTCTTGGAATAATATCCCCAAGATTGGTCGGATATATTTGACTCTGGATTGCTTGCTTGACGAACTACCATGTCCGAGGTAACCCACCTGAAACTACCCCTCCCTCTCCATGGAACGAGCTCGGCCTAGTCCGATTCGGTTTCGATCTGATGTGATGGTATGAAAATTTATATTGCTGAGTAAGTTTTCTATTATACTGTCCACGGTTTATATACTCCTACTGAAACAGTTATAAACTGAGCTATTTCATTTATTTGTCACAGTTCACAGATTATTAATAAACCGAATAGAAATTTATTATATTCATATCATCCAGGTCTGGTGAACTGCGAAGATGAAGATGGGGAGATGAAGAAGATGTCTCTCGGGGTCTACGAGCAGCAGTATGCTTTATGCAGTGCGTCCCTCCTCCTTTGTTTCTTCTCCTTCAGTCTATACTGCCATCCCCTTTCAATGACATGATTGGCCACTTCCAAATTTCATTGTCCAAGTCGTTTTGTACTACTATCTGCTGCTGGCAACATATTGCTAGACTTCATGAATTTAGGTGATTAAATAGTATGACATTATGATAAAAAATAGTACTCCCTCCGATCTAAATTAGTTGACTTAGATTTGTCTAGATTCGATTGTATCTAGACATGATTTAGTATTAGATACATCCGTACCTTAATAAATTTGAGTCAACTAATTTGGGTCGGAGGGAGTACGACATTCCGTTCATGTTTCATCCGAGGATATCATAGATGTAAATGACCTTTGCAGAAAGATGTTGATCTCTTCTCTTTCTTCCTAATTTTGCCCTTTCTATGCTCCCAATATCTCTGTTGGAGACATGCATGGTTTAAAAAGTGTATAGTAGATCTGACAGAAAATTTGTTACAATACTAGATGGTCTTATGATTTAGGAACACTTGGTTACTAAATCAAACGGCCTTCAGATAGAGATAGGAGAGAGATAGAAGTATGTTACCATGTGCCTTCATATTTAACTAGCCGATTTCTTTTTGTTGCAGGGCCGCGTGAACTTAGAGATTTTGTTCCCTGCAGCATATTTTCCCACCCACTTGTATTCCATTTGAAATCTATCTAACCCACATCATATTCTTACTATGCTCATTCATTTTGTGATTACTGATTAATAACAGAATTTAGTTTCATTTGCTTCTTAGGTTTACATATTCCTCCATGTAAATATATATAACCAAAGGTTTATGTCTCTCCTTCGGTAAAATTCAAGATTAAAACCACTACAACTTCTTAACATCGGGTAAGAAGTGCAGCCTGCTTACTATGAAATCAAACTGGTGAGTTCAATAATAATTATTTATACATTCAATTTTCTATGAACATGCGTGTAACTGGCATTTCACAATTCCCATGTACAAACCTCACGTGAAGTTCATTCACAATTCCTAACTACCGAGAGAGTAGCTTTTATCAAACTTTCGATGGAGTACGTGAACAGACCTCAACAAATGATAGCACATGAAAGCTCTATAATAACAAGAAACGCCTCCTAATCATAAACGATATGGAGCTGAAATCTCTATAAGACTAATCTTTCCTAAACCTGCGATAATTATATCGGATCCGAGTTTGTACTATCTTTTACTACTAAAAAGTATATTGTGTTACAAAAATCCTACCAGCCTATTCTCAAAATAGACGGGCGCAGCAACGCGCCATCATGATCTAGTTAAAGGAAAATGATCCTATTCAGCTGGAGGCTACGGGTCGCGCGTCCTTCGGATCCTGCGCCTGACACGCGTCCTCCCACGTGAGACAATTGGTGGGTGAGGACCCACCACCGTACCTTATCTCCTCGGTGGACCGGTCTCCTCCACTCGTTTCGCAATGGCCACATCCATCATTCTCATCCCCTCACCCCTCTTCATATCTTTCTTCCCCACCCCCATATTCTTCCCTCTCTCAATGCTGCTACTCTTAGGTGTGGCCAGAGTTGCTGCAAGCGGCTAGCCCGAGACATGGCAGCAGTGATGCCAACCGCGTCCATAGGTGCTATCAGCGGCAGGCAGCGATGCTGCAATCGTACGATAGATGCTGCTTGGCCACGACCCAAATTGCTACCATCGGCGGGCAGACTTGCTGCAAGTGGGTGACGGGCGGCACTACGATCCATGGCTGGAGTTTCTACCAGCAGCAGCCAGCGGCATGCCACATTGCTGCCAGCCTTGGGCGACGCTGCTACAAGCGGGGCTACGGGAGGTGCTCCGGTCGTCCAGGGCGATTGCTACGAATGGCGAGGGCCGTTGCTAGAATGGCGAAGATAGTTGCTACCATGTTTGGAGTTGATGCTGCAAGCGGACGATGCCGAAGCTGCGAAGGACGGCAGCCGATGTTGTGGCGGTCATCTTCTCCGTCAACGACCGACTTCCCCGGTGACGACCATGGTCGGAGGAGGAGCGGTGCAGGCGCTCTGCTTGAAGCCATGGCGATTTTTGGGACGGGTGGGGCTGTGTAGGGTTGTGAGAGCGGTCGCAACGTCCATCGCCGAAGTTATGTGTGAGGATGTAGTTGGAACAAGGCGAACGACCACGAGCAGTGTTAGGCTAGTCATAGTGAGAGTACCTTGGGTAAACATAGTCCTACATGTATTGCCAACTAAACATTTAGATGACATGACATGCAATTAAATAACGAGAGAGATCCTTGTTAGTAACTAGCTATGTTATCATAACATCACACATTTCAAGACAAAATAATTTTACATTGCAATAAATAAGACATTGCATGATACCATATTTATGTTATTTTCCACTATGAAGATTTTTTGCTTCAATGAAGGAACTATGGGGGAAGATGTTGACCGAGCAGTCATATCAGATGGCCCCAAATGGCTCCATCGGATGGTGGTCGACCCGGAGGCTGCATTGCTCTTGTCCTTTGAAGGACGCTCAGTCCCACCCATATTAAAAGAGAGAATTTCTTATTCGATATTGGTTGCCAATATGATTTTTTATTTAACACTAATTTCTTTTCACTTTCCTATTTCACACCTAGCACCTAGCGTAACTCTTTTTTACCTTATATGACACCTTAGTACATTTTGAGAGCTAACGGTGTTAACTTATGACCTACAAAGATGCTTTTGCCCTCGGTGCATAATGTGACAAAAAAAAAGACAAATGTTATTGTACTATGATACATCTGCTAATCATTAACTACTCCCTCCGATCCAAATTAATTAACTTCGATTTGTCTAGATTCGGATGTATCTAGCACTAAAACATGTCTAGATACATTCGAACCTAGACAAATCTAAGTCAATTAATTTGGATTGGAGGTAGTAGTTGAATGCCCGTGCGTTGCTACGGTCTTTATTATGATTCTGGGAACATAGTCAATATAGTATAAATATTCACATGTATGAAAAAGATATTCACAAAATATTCCATAAAACATTAAGATTGTGCCTCATTGTAAAAGTATTTTGATATGCACCCGAGTAATATCTACAATTCACTAATATATCTACCGCAACACCCTTTCAATATTCTCGTACAATATTGTCTTTTACTTTATTTTCATGATACTTGATAAAGTCTACTAAAAAATCATCCTCACCTCGGAGCCATTCTGCAGAGCAATACATGTCATTAGCATGAAAAATTCATGTGAAAAACTGAAAACAATATAATTATGTAACATAAGTTACCCCCTGTGCATACCAGATGAAGAAAATTCTTTACCATTCTTTGATTTTGTAAAACTCGATGTGTCTCTGGTCTCTTCCAGTAACACATTACATTGGGTCCTATGTTGGTTGGTTTTTTCAAAGCGTCGACAATATTTATTCTATCCTGTCGTTGATCTATAATAGCGAAAAATATATCGAAACAAACATTTAGATAGTCATATAGATTATGCATAAAAAGGGACATTTCTCTGCATGCAGCTGCTTTGATTATGTAAAACCTGGCAAATTCTTGTTCCATTCAAGTATCATCATATGGACCCATTGTCTCTATAAGAGATAGTGATCTACCAAGAAATATTTAAATAAAATATTCATTATTAAATGCATTGCTACCAAAAGAATAGTTGGTCTAAGATTTATCTTATGAATATTCTCAAAATCCTAAAAACATATATTGTAAGACACATACACACTCTCACCAGCCAACATGTGTGAGGGTCTCTCGCATCATCAAATTATACTGAATCGGCACTCTCTCTGCCCTTCGTATCTCACATACTTTACTCATCTCACAAAAATCAGACCTCATCAATTTCTCGCATGGCCTCCCTCGCCGCCAGCTCTCCCTGGCCCCCATGGCCTTTCCTGCCACGTGCTCTCTTACACACACCATGGCCTCGCCCCACTACCTCCTCTCCCACAACATCTCAAGGCCCCGCCCCTCTGGCTACTCTACCACGACCTCGCATGGTTGGCGGTCTCCCTCAGTTCAACGATGTCTTGGTCAAGACAGTGTGGCCGGCGCATCCTCCTCTGTGGGGTGACGTATTCGAGGGCGTGGCAGATGCCTTGTATCTCGATCCAGGCCGCTGTTTTTCCTAAAACCCTCGTTGCCGCCCCACCGGTGTCTGCTACACTCGCTCCCCCACGCTGCCCCAGTCACCACTATGTCGCGCGATGCCGCAGAGGCAGCTGCATATCCCAGGTATACACGACAAATCCTAGTTGCGTGGCATGACAGTGATAGACAGATTCTCTCTTGAGTGGCATTGGCGGATGGGACTGTGGGTGATTAAGGTAATCTCTATTTATATACCTACATTATTTGGTATTTGCTATGTGTTGGATCACAAGATATTTCTTGTTTATTTTGGTACAAGGTTATTGTTGAGGGTTTAACTCATCAATGCCCATTGTTATGGACTTGGGTTTTGGAGAAGGAGGGAGCGCTGGAGACATCTATCGGCTAGCAAACAAGCACACAGGGGACAAAGATTTACCCAAGTTCAGGCCTCGTAGAGGTCCCTACTCCTGCTTGTCTACTCGTGGAATTATCGAAGGAACTGAAAGTTACAATGGTGCGCAGATGCAATCTGGCGAGGGTGGTGGAAACTAGGGTTGCGTGTGTCCTCCTCGCAGCCCCTCCTATCCCTTATATAGATAGGCTAGGTCTCAGGTAGCAGGTCGAGTCGGTTACAAGTTAGGGTTTTCCTCTTCAAACTTTCTATCTTTAACTTCTTCTTGTTCTTCAAGTAATCGAGAGTCCGTAGGTTACTCGAATCCTTCATTTGGGCCTTGGCGACACCGTGGGCCTGTTCGTATTTAGACCGTATATACTAAGATCGAGTACCTGTAGGGTATACTCATGTTAGTAGCCCCCGAGTGTCCAGTGGAATCGCAGATTTGACTGGGGACTTTATGAAGTCTTTCGAGTGCCTGAACGAGTGTATTTCGACTGCTTTATTTGTGTCATAGGGATTGTTGATATACGTTCCTGATATAACCGAAGTATCGACATCAGTTAACCACCTTAGGGTGAAACAACGCAATCTACTCGAACTCGAGTCCCTGGACTCGAATCCAGAAAAGTGCTGGCGTAATTCGACTCAGGCCGCCGAGGTCTTACAGGAGTCGAATTCCAGTTATATGGGTGTGGGCACTCGACGCGTCCGTCAAGGCATGTTCATCGTACCTGTAGGCACGGATATATTTCTGGTAGTGCGTAGCTAAATGCGTTGCCAGGCCTTATTCAGGTCTTACCTTCATGCTGTAAGCGCGGCATCCGAATTTTATCATCGCGGAGACGATTCGGGTAACCCAGGAGACACAGTCTCTTTGTAGGAAAAATTATGAGGCGGTGTCACCATGAGCTTCGAGTGCGGATGTTATCAACACACCTTTTTCTGTATAAATAATCATAGGGTGCACGACCAGCGCTCCCTATGGGAGTAGCCCCTGAGTGCCTGGTTGAGTTGAAGACTCAGGCAGGGACTAAAGAACTTCTACGACTGCTGTCATCTTTTGCTTGCTTGTTTCAGTCAAATTTTTTTCCAGCGCTCCCTATGGGAGTAACCCATGTCCATAGTCGAATCGTATTTCGAGTGGTTTGGGTTTGCTTCTGATTGTCTATGTTCCTGCAAAAAGAAAAGAAAAATCGTAGGGTGCGCGGCTAGCGCTCCCTATGGGAGTAGCCCCCGAGTGCTTGGTGGAGTCGAAGACTCTAGCAAGGACTAAAGTAGCCGAAGTTTTCCGCTGCGTAGCTTTGATGACGTCAGTGCTGACGCTTGTATGACCTCAGTTGCCCGCGTGAGCGAGTTTGATGGGACGTGACGAGCAGTGGGTCCCACTTTCTGACTTTGATTTGACTGGGCGTGCGTAATCTTTATTTTAACCGCGTCTCCTCGATTTCCGTGCGTCATGGGAGTAGTGGAGGGACGGTTCACGCTTCCCTTCTCCATGTGTCCAACGCGATGTGTGCCACGCGTTCAGTAGGGTTTTTCTGAGCCATTGGGTTGCATCTTCCAGGGATTAAGTAGCGGCGATGCGATGGTAATTTTCCCATCTGTTCTCATTCATCCTTGCTGCCATCGCCATTGCCACTGCTCCTCTTCTCTTCTCTGCGCCCGTTTCCTCCACGACGCTGGACCAGCTCCGCTTGTTTCCGAGCTACTTTCTTCGCTCGCATCGCCGTCGTGCAATGGGGAAGAAGAAGGGAGGCGCTGCTGCTGATTCCGCGGCCACTGTTGCCGCGGCGAAGAAGAAGGGCGACTCCGCCGCTGCGGGCACCAGCACCGCCGCCGGCAGGAAGAAGAAGGTCGCGGGCACCCGCGTCACGAATGGTGCGTGGCGTCCTTCCATCATCAAGGCGTCTGATCTCCGTCTTATTCGCCAAGACGGAGTACTGTCTGCTGTAGTCGCCCACGCGCGCGTCCCTGGCGGTGAGACCATTCCTGCTCCTCCCGCTGGTTTTCGAGTGATGTTTCTAGCATTCATCATTCGCGGTCTCTCCTTGCCTCTCCACCCCTTTTTAGGGGTCTTCTTTGTTTCTACGGGCTCCAGCTCCATCAGCTGTCCCCAAATTCGATCCTCCATATCTCTTGCTTTATCACACTCTGCGAGTGCTGGCTCGGGCGAGCCACACTTTGGCCTTTTCAAGCGCATCTTTAAATTGAAACGTCAGTCTGCGTCTGGCTCTTTAGTTTACCATGTAGGTGGTTGCGGAATCCACGTCGACCCATCCACCACCTACTTCGACATCAACTCACGGCGTCCGTCCAAGGGTGGAGGGACAAATAGTTCTACATCCGCGATCAGAAGGCCAATGGTGAGCACTTTGGACTCGCGCCCTTCGATCCCGCGACACCGTGCATGAGGATGCGCTCCTGGAAGAACGTAGTCATGCCTGGCGAGCTCGTGGAGACAGACGTGCTGTATCAGCGCGTCTACGACCTCGAGAGTCGCATGGGAAAAGAGGAGGGAGGCTGCACTCTCATCCGCACTTGGCTGCGCCGTGGTGTCCAGCCCCTGCAAGCCAGAGTCCATCCCATGTTTCAATGGGCTAGCGCTGATGATGCCACTCGCGTGTCTGCTGATGGCATGTCTGCGAGTGAGGTGGACAAGAGGGTTTGACTGGTCACGAAGTACACTGTCAAGGATGTGCTTCCCAGTGAGCCAGTTGTTCCTCCCTTTGATGCTTCGAATCCTCCTCCTGAGGTATAGTTGTGCTACGCAGTAGCTTATTTTGTCGATTGCTTTTCCGTTGCTTACTTGCTTTTTGCTGAATTTTGTTGTTTGTATGCAGGATTGGGCGGTGTTGCCTTGTATGCCCCCTCTCCCTGAGGGGATTATTCCTCGCGAAGCCTTGGAAGAGGATGAGTCTGAGTCGACTGTCCCTTCTGATGTGGAGGAGGAAGCCCCCGAGTCTGATAGTTCGGATACTCGCAAGCGTTCGCACAACGAGGATTCCGACGCGTCGTCTCCTTCGACTCCGGAAGGTACGGGCATTGGTGCGGAGTCGCCAATTCCTGCCGTTCCTATGAGTGCTGTGGCACCATCTTCTCGCAAGAAGATGCGATTGCCGAAGGAGTCTTCGTCGGAGTCGGTGGAGGCCACATTTGACTTTGACAAGTTTGACTGGTAAGTTTGCTAGTTCATTTGTTCTTCTTTGTTTTCTCCTTGTTGGCTTGTCCCAGAGTTTGCCCTTTCTCAATGTGGGTTTTGTCTTGTAGTCAAGAGGCGTCGTCATCTTCTGGCGACATCCAATTTTTGAAGGAATCAGGAGTTGCGACCTCAAGGGCCAAGAAAGAGGTCGAGCGTGCTCCTTCCCCTCCATTGGCGGCCCACTCCGGGCACAACTCTTCCAGTTCTCCTCATGCAGGAGAGCATAGAATGGTTGCCCGGATGACGGTACAACAGACATCTTCGGAGTCACTGGAGGACCATGTAAGTATAGCTTTTCTTCTTTTTAGTGTTGCAGTCGACGTTATTTGTTGCCTCTGCTGATTTCTTGTTTGTGCGACAGCTCCTTGTGAAGGAAGCCGCGCACTTGGCAGAACAAGTGATGGCGATGGGCCGCCAACATGCAATGCTGGAGACGCATCAGCGCGTGGTTGAAAGTGAGTGTTCTACACTTATTCTTTTTCGTCTTCTCCTTTTGATATGGTCGACTAATAGTCAACTTTTGCTTGTCGTGTAGCTGAACATAATGCCCTATTGCGTGACGCCGCCACCTTGGAGAAGACACTTGCCGTGGCTGTGAAGGGTCGCGACGAGGCAATCGCAGCGCGTGACGAGGCGCGAAAGCGTGAAGAGGATCTGTGTGCCTCCTTCGCGGCCAGGGAGAAGTTGTTCGAAGAACAACTGTTCTCGATCACCAAGGCTCTCTCAGGTACTTTTTCTTGTGGATATTGTTAACCTTCTTTGCTTCTAATGTTTTTGCCGGTGGCTCTGATGGTTTTGTCCATGTGTGGATTTATGTACATATGCTGGCGATTTGAGCTTCGACCCGCAGGCCCTTCGTCGTGATGATGCTCTGGCGGGTGCGCTGTCGGTAGTCGAGGACCATAGCGCCACCGTCCAGGATACACTTTCCAAGGCCAAGGGCGCCCTCAGTCGCCTCCGGGAGGATTTGATGCCCAAGGCGGAGATGATCGATAATATGGATGAGCTGGTTGAGTCACTCGCCAGGGGTGTGCCTTCCAGCTACAAGAACTCACTCCGCGCGGCTGGCGCGTCCATGTCGCTCGCCATGGTGCAGGCCCACGGCGTCGAGATTGATCCTGTCGCGGTGTGAAGGCGATGCCTGTTGGCGTGGACGGTCAGCAGGTAGTCTTCGCTCCTTTCGCGACTGCCTGTGGAAAATATGGGCATCATTTGATAAATACTGTTGCGAAGTACTCTGAGGAGCTCCAACGTGCCAAGAAGGCGGCGAAAGCTTCGGCCTCAGGGGCCGGCGGAAAGTCTGTGGCGTCTGACACTGCCACGGACTTGATGAAGCCCCCGAAGTCGTCGAAGTCGAAGAAGCCAGTTGCTCCTTAGTTAGCTTTGTAATAGTTAATTAGATTCTGTCCTGTTGTTTAAGAACATGCCTGCTGGCGAGTGTATCTGCTGATACTTTTGCTAGTCTTGAATGCATCTGATCCTTTTGTCTTTTGTGTTGATTTTGGTCGTCTTATTTTGCTTCCATATTGACTTGTGGTAGGGTACATCAAGTGATCCTTTGAGGAAAACTCAGGACTCGCCGACCCTTGATGGTACCGCGGCACCGCCACGCTCTAGGGTTGATGAGCTGTCATTGCTTTTGCGACCGTGTGACCGCGTGGAGCAGCTGGAGCGTGAGTTTCCCGTGCTCCGCGGTAACGCGGACGTGTGGAAGTCGAAGGCGGAGAGAGCCACTGCCTGAGAGCAATATCTGCTTGGCGAGGTGACGCAGCTAGGCGACCAATTCAAGTGTTAGTTTGCTTGTTCTCATCTTTTCCTTGTAGTCACTCGCAGTGGTACGTTGTACTCATGCTGTTGTTGCTGCTTCGTGTAGTTGTTAGCGCGCGTCATCCGCAGGAGGAGAAGGATAGAATTGCCATTCGCCTGCATGATCTTACCCAGGAGCAACTTCAAGAGAGTGGATACTTCTAGGTAGATCATGATCGTGCGACTGCGCTGGCGACCCTGCAGGATCGTGCATCGCGAGTGCTGCTCTTTCTGAAGAAGTCGCAGTCATGCTTGAAGAACATTTATCGGGTGATGTTCCCACTAGATGATACTCCATCAAGCTTGCTGGCCCTCCTTGCCAAGTTTCAAGATCTGTCCGCGGTTCGCGAATGCGTGAGGCAACAGTTGGTGGCTAGTGCCAAGGCTGCTCTGTCAATGGTGTGATTGGACATGCCTGACATAGATGTTGTGGCAATTGCGTCTGGGCCGCCTTCACCACCAGCAGGTTCTGCCTGGAATATAGTGCCGCACTACCAGGCGGTGGATCTCCCAGCAGAAGAGATCGTCGACTTCTTTGAGGAACAAACCAATGTTCTCCTACTGTAGTAATAGTCTAGTTTGTATCCTGCACATAAGTGTAATTGTGTTGTAAAATTCGTATAGGTCTTGTAAATAATTTATATTGTCGAATGTGCATAAAGAGCTTTGTTAGCATGAAGTGCGTTGCACTATGCGAGTCCTTTTTGTTAGCCTGGCCATGTTTTATCTCAGTCCCTTGTCAACCTGGCAGGTGCGTTGCAGCTGGGTTGAGGTTGTGTTTAAGGGTTTCGATTGATGTACCAGCTACTCAGGATATCACGTTTTGGTTCGAAGAACAGATGTGTATAGGGTGGCGCAGCCCCCGAGTATATAAATTGAGAAAGTAAAGGAGAACATAGAGTTTTGGGGCACTTACCTTTTATTTATTAGAAGAACAGTGCGAGGTACAATGTGTGGCTAAGTAGCCTTGGCTGAGTAGCCTTATTTGCAATGTAAAAGTAAAAACAACGACTAAGGGTAGAAGCGTCGCAGCTTTGCGACGTTCCAGGGGTTGGAGTATGCGACTTCTATCTCTAAATCTTGAAGGCGATATGCGCCACCTGGGATTACTTCTGTAATCACATACGGTCCTTCGCAGGGGGACTCGAGCCTGAGATGCCCCTACTGCTTCAGTCGCAGGACCAGGTCACCTTCGACGAAGGATCTGGGGCGAAGCCTCCTACTGTGGTAGTTGCACAGGTTCTGCTGGTAGATCGTAGATCTTTCTGCGGCGATTTCTCTTGCTTCGTCAAGGAGGTCGACGGAGTCTTCGAGTGCGAGAGATGACTCCTATTCGCTGTAGGCGACCACGTGTGGCGCCTTGTATCGTACTTCGGCGGGTAGCACTGCCTATACTCCGTGCACCATAAAGAATGGCGTGTAGCCTGCGAGTTGTACGTAGGCTCCAGAGTACGGATTGTAGTTCATCCGGCCAGCAACCCGCGGCTTGTTCGAGTGGTCAGAGGAGTCGCTTCTTGATGCTACTGTAGATGAGCCCGTTTGCTTCTTCCACCTGACCGTTGGTCTGTGGATGCGCTACTGAGGCGTAGCTGATGTTGATCCCTAGGTTCTCGCAGAATTCTTGGAACTCCTTGGATGTGAAGTTCATCCCGTTGTCGGTGATGATGCTGTGCGGCACTCCAAAGTGGTAGAAGATAGACTCGAAGAACTTGACTGCGCTGTGCCCTGATTGGTTGGTTACTGGCATGGCCTCGATCCACTTGGTGAATTTATCGACTGTGACCAAGAGGTAGACGTAGCCTCGTCGCAAGGACCTTGGAAGTTTGCCAACCATGTCGAGCCCCCATTGTGCGAAGGGCTAGGCCAATGGGATTGGCTGTAGCTCTGCGCCTGGTGCGTGTGGCTTGTCCGCGAATCGCTGGTAAGCATTGTATTTTTGGACTATGTCCTTGGCGTCGCGCATGGCCGTAGGCCAGTAAAATCCAGCTCGTAGAGCTTTGACAACGAGGGCGCGACTGCCGGCGTGGTGCCCGTAGGTCCCTTCATGGATTTCGAGGAGAACTGCTCTTCCATCGGCCATGGAGACGCATCATTGGAGTACTCCTGTGATGCTATGTTTATACAGTTCGCCGTTGATAACAGCGAATGCCTTGGATCACCGCGCGATGTGCCGTGCATCTGTCAGATCGTCCAGTAACCTCTTGCTGAGGAGGTACGTAATGCACGGCTGCGTCCAGGATTGCTCGATCATCATGATGCTCATTGGTCCCTCGAGTCCTGTGTCCAGCTCCAAGTCATCGAGTGCCATTGGCTCATTGGGTGGCGTAGCCCTCGAGTCTGTTGCTGTAATTGTTTTCTTCTCTGCGGCCTTTGGCTTGATGGAGCGTTCGTAGATGCGCTCGAGAAATACCCTAGGTGGTATGGGGCGCAGGTAGAGCCTATGGTGGCGAGTGCGTATGCCTCCTCGTTGCTTTCGCGACCTACATGTCGCAGCTCGCAACCGTCGAAGTCTCCTTCGAGTGTGTCGTAGAGGTCGCGGTACGCGATCATGTTGTCGTTCAGTGCGTCGCACTCATGCATTGTTTGGTTGACGACCAACTTGGAGTCGCCATACATGATGAGCCTCTTGGCGCCACAAGCTTTTGCCATCCTCATCCCATGCAACAGAGCCTCGTATTCAGCCTCGTTGTTTGAGGCTGTGAACTGCATTCGCAGAATATACTTCAGTTTGTCCCCTTGAGGTGATGTTAGTATGACACTTGCGCCTGCTTTGTCTTTCCTCTTGGACCCATCGAAGTGCATTGTTTAAAGGAAGGACATATGTGGCTTGTCCGGGAGTGGTTCTCCATCCAGTGCACGAGGAAGTCAGGGAGAACTTGCGACTTCATTGCGTCACGCTTTTCGTATGTGATGTCTCGTGGAGACAGCTCTATTCCCCAAAGCGCGACTCGCCCCGTGGCGTCGGGGTTATTGAGGATATGTCCCAACGGGGCGTCGTTGACTACCACGATTGGGTGTTCCTGGAAGTAGTGGCGCAGTCGCCGGGCGGTCATAAAGACGCTGTATGCCAGCTTCTGATAGTGCGGGTACCGTTGTTTTGTTGGCGTGAGGACCTCGCTGAGGTAGTATACTAGGTGTTGTACGCCGTGGACCTTGTTTTCCTCAGCCCGCTCGACGACGAGCACTGTGCTGACCACCTGGTTGGTGGCGGAGATGTACAACAACAGTGGTTCCCTTTCTCGTGGAGTCACCAGTACTGTCAAAGTGGATAGCAGGCGCTTGAGATCTTTGAATGCTTCTTGCGCTTCGTTGGTCCACTCGAATTTTTCAGCTTTGCGGAGGACCTAGTAGAAGGGCAGTGCCTTTTCACCCATCCGACTGATAAATCGACTGAGGGCCGCGATTCGTCCGGCCAGTTGCTGGACGCCTCTTATGTTCTTCGGCTTCTCCATGGCCAGTATGGCTTTTATCTTCTTCAGGTTTGCCTCGATTCCCCTCGTGGAGATGAGATACCCGAGTAGCTGCCCAGATGGTACGCCGAAGGCGCATTTGTCCGGATTGAGCTTGATCCGGTAGTGGTCGAGGTTGGCGAAGGTTTCGCGCAAATCGTTGATTAGAGAGGCTTCCTCCTTGGTCTTGATTACTATGGCGTCGACATAGACTTGGATGTTGCGACCCGGTTGTTCCTTGAGGCAAGCCTGCATGCACCGCTAGTAGGTGGCTCCCGTATTTTTTAGCCCGAAGGGCATTGTGTTGTAGCAGAACACACCAAAGGGCGTTGGAAATGCTGTTTTCTCTTGATCTTCCTCCTTCATTCGAATTTGATTATAGCCTGAGTAGGCGTTGAGGAAGCAGAGGCGCTCGCATCCCGCAGCGGAGTCGATGATCTGGTCGATCCGTGGCAGTGGGAAGTGATCCTTTGGGCAGTGCTTGTTCAGAGAAGTGAAGTCCACGCACATCCGCAGGATATACGTGTCCTTTTTTGGTACCAGCACCGTGTTGGTGAGCCAAGTGCTTTCCTTGATCTCACGTATGAACTTGTCCTCAAGGAGTCTGTTGATCTGCATTCCAACTGCATGCACTCGTGGCTCAGACAATCGCCGAATTGTTTGCTTGACTGGCCTTGCATCGGGGTTGACGTTGAGTGCATGCTCGGCGAATTCCCTGGGAACTCCTGGCATGTCCGCAGGACACTAGGCAAAAATTTCCTAGTGCTCACAGAGGAATTCGACGAGCGCGAGTTCCTATGCGAGACTCAAGTTGTTGGCGATGAGGGCCGTCTTGGAGGGATCCGATGGATGGACCTGCACTTTCTTTGTGTGTATAGATGAGTCGAAGGAGAGATCAGGTGAGCTTGGCCTGCTCAGGGAGGCAGACTGTTGTCTGTCGTCTCTTTCAATCTCGCGAGTTCCTCCTGCATGCCAAAGGACTGGGAGATTATGTTGAATTCCCTGTCGCAACTGTCAGATCTCTCAAAGCTCCCGTTGGTCGTGATGACGCCATTGGGACCTAGCATTTTCATCTGCAGGTAGGCGTAGTGGGGCACTGCCATGAACCTAGCGAACGCGATGCGCCCGAGGATGCAGTGGTACTGTGAGGGCCAGTCGACGACCTCAAAGTCGATGCACTTGTGCCGGAAGTTCTTCGGGGTGCCGAAGATGACGTCGAGGTTGATTTTTCCCAGGGGTATACGCCTTTCCCTGGGACGATGCCGTGGAACGTTGTGTCCGATGCCTCCAGACAGGTTAGAGGGATTCTCATTGCTCGCAAGGTACTGGCGAATATGAGGTTGATGCCGCTTCCGCCATCCATGAAGATGCGGCTCATGTCGAAGCCTCCAATTTGCGCCTCGAGTACGAGGGGGCAATGACCTGGACGAGGTATCTGAGGCGGATGGTCGCGCTTGTCAAAGGTGATGCATGACTCGCTTCCACTGAGGTACTCAGTGGTGGATGGTGGCGAGTGCGTGGCCAAGTTTACTTGGCGAGTGATGGCTTTCTGCACCCTGTTGGAGGGGCGTCCCTTTTGGATCATCATGGTGCCCATGGCCCGTGGGTACAGTTCGCCTCCGTGGTGCTGGTCCGGTGCGGCTGCGTTCAGGGGTGGCCCAGGTGGCGGCGACGATGCGCCATGTGCCACGGCGCCTGGAGCATCTCCGTAGCCTCTTTCGACTGTATTGCGGTTCATCCGAACCAATCCCTCGTGTAGCTTGAGGAACTCGCGGCAATCCTTGAGGAGGTGGTTGGACTTTCTCTTGCCATCATGCTTGTCGATTTAGAAGTGTACCGTGCATGGCCCGGATAGTTTGTCCTCGATGGAGTTCGTGGGTGCCTCATCGCGAATGCGGCGTTGCCATACTTGCGTGGTTTTCCCGAAGTTGCGGTATCCGCTGTTGCGGTTATCGTCGCGTCTATCGGCATAGCCGGCCATGACCATGTTGACGTCACCGCGGTCATCGTAGATGCGCATGCGGCACTTGCCTTGGTGGTCGCGTCTGCGTTCGAGTTCCGCCTCCTCGTCGGAATGAGCACGATTCTTCACCGAATCTTCTCCATCGGCCCACCGATTCACGATCTCCATCAGGTGGTCGATGGTCTAGGGCTTTGAGCGGCCCATCTCCTCCCTGAGTTCTAGGCGGCGGACACCACCGTTGAATGCATCAATCGCGCGGTCTTCCGAGATGTTCTCCGCGGAGTTTTTGATGATGGACCACCTTTGGATGTAGGAGCGCAGCGATTCGCCAGATCTTTGCTGGTAGCATCTCAGCTCTTCGATTGATGCGGGCCGCTTGTACGTGCCCTTAAAGTTGCGCACGAAGCTATAAACCAGCTCATCCCAACTGCGAATGGATCCGCGTGGGAGGTTATTGAGCCATGCTCGGGCGGCGCCGTACAGCTGTAGCTGCAAGCATTGCATGGCAGTGCTTCGACTGCCTCCGTGAAGTATGGCGAAGGAGATGTGGTCCTCCAGCTAGATCTTGGGGTCCTGTAGGCCGTCAAACTTCGGGTTCTCCAACGGGAGTTAAAACCCTTTAGGCATTCTCTTCTGCCTAATGGATCTACTGAAGCATCTAGCGCCGCAGAGCTCCCCATCTTCTTCTTCCGTGTCAGTCGACCGATCACGTCGTGCCCTTGATTTGTCGATCTTGCGCTATGTGAGGTCGTCTCGCGCATCGTAGTCACGGTCGTGTCGCCATGAGCGGCAGCGTCGAGACAGGTCGTGACTGTCATCGCTGGATGAGGGCGAGGAGTGGCGCTTTTCCCTTCTTTGGGTCTGGTGTTGGCTCCTTGTCGAGGGCGGCCTCAATTAATCCCAAGCCCACGATCGTAGATCGGTGCGTGGCAGTTCGGGGATCTCCAGCTGGCGGCTGGTTATTAAGGAGGTACATGGTGGCCGCTGTCACCGCAGCCTGCGGCGTCCTGGGGACCACGTTGCCTCGCGTGTCGACTGTCATAGAGCTGAAGTCGAGGACTTTCGCGGCCTCTACGCGTTCTTGCTCGGTGAGATGAGCCATCCGCGATTGCCTCTTCTTGGCGAGGTACTCGTTGCCCCTTGAGGAGGATCCTCCGTAGGAGGAAAGCCCAGCGCGACGAAGGCTCGATTCGTCCACTGCCTTTTTACGCGCTTCAAGTTGTGCGATTGTTTGCAGTTGGCACTTGAATTCTTCCTTCAGGAGCCAGTGATAGCCCTCAGCAGTTCTTGCGGGGACCCGAAGGGTAGAGGAGTGCCTCGTAAGGCCTCGCGGCAGCGATCCCACTCTGGCTCGTTGAGCTTGATTACGACGCGTTCACCGGGGTGCTCATTGAGTATGCTGGGAGGTTCGACTGCTCCTCCATTGTTGACGGGGGCGCGATTGCCACCATTACCGCTGTTGCCACCATTGCCACCGTTACCGGCGTTGGGTGGATCGGTGCCATTACCTGGGTTGCCACCGTTGTCACGATTGGTAGAGGTGTCGTCTACGTTGATGACGACGCACATGAAGTGATTGGGGAAGCTGTTGCTTCCACAACTCTCAGATCCGGAACTGTAGGTTCCATCTTAAGTGGCCAGATTGCTCAGATCGGAGTCGCGACTGCTGTCGCTGACCGTATTCTCGACTGCTGTTGGGGCGTTGAGCTCGCTGAGGGTGCCGATCGATGGAGGGAACCATGATGCTGGGGCAATCGTCGGTGCTGTCGGCGGATCGGGCATGCGAAGCGTGCCCATCTGACCAACTTGGAAGCGGAAGCTCCCGATCGCCAGGCTGATTCCGTCGCCTACGGACTCGAAGGTCGGGCGAGTGGCCGGCGTGTGGATGGTGAAGTCGAACGCGCCGAAGAGCTGGCGAATCTCCGCTGTTGCGGAGTTGTAGATCGCAGTTGATGGGGCCGAAGAAGCCGCAACATCAGCACTCCCAATTCCCACAGACGGCGCCAATTGACGAGGGTTTAACTCATCAATGCCCATTGTTATGGACTTGGGTTTTGGACAAGGAGGGAGCGCTGGAGACATCTATCGGCTAGCAAACAAGCACACAGGGGACAAAGATTTACCCAGGTTCAGTCCTCGTAGAGGTCCCTACTCCTGCTTGTCTGCTCGTGGAATTATCGAAGGAACTGAAAGTTACAATGGTGCGCAGATGCAATCTGGCGAGGGTGGTGGAAACTAGGGTTGCGTGTGTCCTCCTCGCCGCCCCTCCTAGCCCTTATATAGATAGGCTAGGTCTCAGGTAGCAGGTCGAGTCGGTTACAAGTTAGGGTTTTCCTCTTCAAACTTTCTATCTTTAACTTCTTCTTGTTCTTCAAGCAATCGAGAGTCCGTAGGTTACTCGAATCCTTCATTTGGGCCTTGGCAACACAGTGGGCCTGTTCGTATTCATACCGTATATACTAAGCTCGAGTACCTGTAGGGTATACCCATGTCAGTTATGCTCTATTGATTAAGAGATCATGGGTACTTCTATATTATGCTCTATTTTGGTTCAAGATTTTCAAGTCAGTTAAAGAGCTTCCTTTTGATGTATATACAACAAACATTAAATATATTGGTATTTTTAAGGCCTGTAATCTTTTAAAATTCCTTACAAGAGATGATACTATAATGTGATAAGAGTTTTGAAGAATGCAATGTATATGATGTGAAGAAGATGAGAGAAATCTTAGCTTAAAAAGCCAAAAAATGTATAGAAGTGATGTATCATCGTCACTTTATTTGGTGCCACATTTCAGCTAAAGACTTTATCTATATATGGAGGCATGGTGCAAAAATATTTGGTAGACAAAATTTCCCTTAAAATTCGTTGGTAGGCATGATTACTCTCAATTGTTGGGAGACATGGTTACTATTTCAAAAAAGAATATTTATCTGACACTTTCAAAAGAATATGAAGCCGACCCGAGAGTAAATATTCAAGTTCCCTTCCTCCCAACCAAACTCTCGTTCTATACTTTGAATTTTTTTTTCAAATGAACCAATCTGTATAAAAACCAAAACCAATATACCTCCCAATCGAGGTGAGAAGACCTATTCAAGTTCAGTAAGGAACATGACACTGTCAACAGTTGAAGCTCTCTTAATTCATTTTTATTCACTTGAGTGACAGTCTTAGTATTATCTAATTGCTTAAGCGTGAGCTGCTAGGAGGCTTCTCAGAGCATGGACACAGTATCGATCGAGCTAAGGAAAAAGCTGGTGTTGAGTCTAATAAAATGAATATGCAACTTTAGCCTAGTTAATTTGTAAGTTGAGCACCTGAGTGACAATATAGTTGCAAACATGTCTAGTGAACAAGAATAAGATCACGAAACTCATGGAAGTATTACCGTAGAAGCCACTTGACAAGTAGTTTTACAGCATGAATGCCACAACCTCCATTAGTACACCTTGCTCTTTGATTATACTTAGTTCATCAAAAAATCTTGAACTGGTGGAGAAAGCATATGATATTCCTCATGTTGCGAACCTAAGAAAAAAAATGAAAGAAGGACCTCATTTAGAAATATGAACATAAAGAACATCTTATCTCAAGGACCAATCAATAATCCATAATTTAAATACATCGGTCTCACAACAAGTTTGTATTAATCACCAAATAATCTACTAAGTCAAGTTAGAATCGCTTACTGAATTATTTTCATTTCCTGAAAAGGCTTCCCCGGTGATCAGACTGCATAAAAGGTTGCCTCCGTGGGAATCTCACGGCTTGACTTTAGCAGATTCAGGGCCACACTCTCTGAGGGCCATGACCAACTCCATTGCTGAAGTCCAGCAGGGAATTACCATTGCGTACATAGATGATAAAGTAGACGTTGTAAATAGCTGTAGAAAGTGCCCAGTTAAGGAAGAGAGGGTTTACAAGGTTGTTTTCCATCATTTGAATTAATCGCCATGTTCCTGATTCTATCCTAGTCCTTGTCACCGGACGGTGATGATTACGTGGGTCAGGCAGTTCGTAAGTTCCCTTAATGGAAATTATGGATGAATCGAGTAATTACCAGATCGAACTCATTCTGCAATGGCTGAAGAAAGTGCCCAGTACATGATGCACAACAATCTCAACAACTTGTTTCGAAATGATGCCAATTCCATGGTTCAGCAATGTGATCGAGCTAGCACATAAGGGGATACGAAATAGATAGGTCCTGGGATCCCAAGAGCTATAACACAACATACAAGGAGTAAAAAGTTATCACCTCCGAATTGTTGCCCCACATGTCCGTTCAATGTTGTCAGTGGCTCTGTGCCTCTTCCCACTTGACTGACGCACACCTGATCAGATAGTCGTAGCTCCTCTTCTCCTTGAAAAGCTGGGAGAAATGGTGCTTGCAGTAGAGCTTGCATCCAAAGCTATGTAACTGGAGGGCGAAAGGGCGCAACCTCCGTGGGAGCATTTGAAGTAGGACATGTGGTAGGACTTGTCTTCAACTGTTACCTGCAAGATTTATTTTAAAAGCTCGGCGTGAGTCATCAACAAGCATTGAATGTTCTGGAGCATTTACAGTATAACTGAAAGAAATTGAAGATTCAAGATAATTATGATTAAGTTCACACCAAAGCCTTCTCAATCCAAGGAACCAAACACACTGCATTTTCAACAAGCTGATCCGGCAATACATCAACAAAGCTCATTCAATGTTGAGAATGTGTAGCATCCCATCTGTCTAACATATGTAATGCTACCTGGTCTAGTAATATAATGGCTACTTCCTACATATAATTGTTGCATCATAATTATATCGTGCTCATGTCATCATGCCACCTTGCATTTGAGCATCATATAAAACACTTTTCATTTGGTTCTTCTCTCATATGCATTAGCAATTGTATTTGGCTCTTGATGTATTGTAGTTGGTTCTTGATAAATGCTTGATGCCCAAGTTGAGTTGGGGGAATATCTTTTATTCAACTCCATCACCTTTCTTTGTCACCACCTTATAATTCCACCATCCTAATTACCCATGAGCTTTTATTTTCTTTTGACATTTAATCTAGCTCATGTGGGTTGGGATGGATCCAATTCTATTTCCTTTAGCTTGGTTTTACTCCATATTTTGGGATGCATGTGTATCATGCCATGATACATTATTATTGTTTTCACAAGAATAAAACATGGCATTTAATGACCATGCATGAGCCATGCAAACCACCACTATCTTTCTCCTTTGGTTTTAATTGTTTTTGGGAGTGAAGCATGGACCTTTGGGAATCATGTCAAGTGATTCTTTTTTGTTTGGTTGAGCTCCATCTTTCTCTTCCAAACCCTCTTCTCACCATCCTATTTCTTTTGTTTGATCTTGGTGGATCACCACCAAACCCTAAACCCAAACCTTGCATGATCTAGTTAAAAACCCTAACTTCACCCTTACCTCTTCTCCTTTCTCCTTGTTGCTTGATCTTGTTTTTATTCATGTAAAACCTCTTATCACATCTCTCTCCCTTTAAACCCTAAACTCTCATAACTACCCTATCATGTTTCAAACCCTAACCAAACCCTACCCTACCTCTCCTTACCATCACCCCTTGCTTGATCATGTGGGTAAACAAAAAACCTAAGCTAAACCTAATCACCACCACCCTAACCATCCCCTCTCTACCCCATGCGAGCTGCCCCCAACCCTACCTAACCCTAGACCGAGCCATGCCATCTACCCGAGCCTCCCCTCTCGGCCTTTATTCTTCTCTCTCTCGCTCGCTGCCAAGCAGCCCCACCAGCAAGAGCCAGCCTCTCAGTCTCGCCGGCCCCACCTGCAGCCACACCCAGGCCGAGCCCCAGCTCGAGCACGTGAGGGAGAGGGAAGAAAAGGTGGCCGAGACACCTTTTCACTCCACCGATCCCCCACGGCATCCCCCTTTTTCTCTCCTGTCCTTATCTACCCCACGCCTCCTCTGCCGCGCCCAGATCCACCCCTGGCCGTTGCGCCGTTCCTTTCTCCCCTGCCACCCTCTTCTCCAACTCCGGCCACCCCTCGGCATCCACCTCCCATACTCGTTACAAGCCGGCGGCGTGCTGTTAGGTCGTCGAGGAAGAACCAATGCTGCTACCTGCGTCGTCCCGTACACGCCAGCGAGGAGGAGACGCCCTGCAGCCACCAGAACCACCGCCGCTCCGCCGCAAACCCTAGCTCGCCTGGCGTCTGCATCCTCGTCGATCCAACGCTTCCCAGCCCGATCCGCCTCCACCAGCAGCCCCGCGGTGAGCCCTGGATCCTCTCCGACATCCCCTCTCTCTCCGGCACGGCCTGGACTCGCCGTTCGTTTCATCGAACACGCTCTGTGCGCCGGTGGCCGCTGCTTCGGCTCGTCGCCGCGCCACAACAAGCCTCACCTAGCGCCCCTATACCCTCTTAACACCAAACCCCAAGCCAACGCAGCGGTAGCCGCCGCCGCCGCGCGCGCGCAAGGTCGCCAGATCGAGTCCCCGCCACGACGCGCGTGCGCTCCGTCAGTCTCGTCAGAGCCGTAGAGAAGAACAACAGTAGCAGCTACGCGCTTTGCACTTACCCCCCCCCCCATACTTTTTGGCCTCAACCCGTAATCCTTCGAGGCCCACCAGACAGCCTCCCATGGCAGATTTGTAAAAGGGTCCCTGGCTCTTCGTAAACCTCAACCCGCAGTCCTCGGATACGCCACGTGTCGCCTACCGGCTGGCCGCGTGAGCAAGTGGACCTGCGAGGCCGCCAGCCCCACCTGTCAGTCGCATAGGCTAGATAAGCTCGCGGTGAGAAAAGTTCCTGCGCGCGGTTTTCGCCCAGTCAGCAGCGGTCCCACCCGTCAGTGTCTTGGCCTAGGTATCTCTGAGTATAAAAAAGCTTTTCCGTTTATCTGTTTAATAACACAAATTTAGAAATGTTTAAATACAAATTTAAATCTGTTTTTAAATAACTTTTAAATTATAAATCCAAATAATACAAATGATATATGTTTTTGAATCAGAAAAATGTGAGGATTTCAAATATGCCATTCAAAATGTTGTTTGACCACTTTAGATTTTCGAGATGATTAAAATTACAATAAAATTCCCTTTTCTTAATAAATTAATAACTTTAATTCTACAACTCCAAATTTGACAAATAATATGTCTAAATCGATCAGCGCGACGAGACCGTTCTAACTATGCATTCCTTTTTCGGAATTGAAGCATGAATCATGTCATTATTAAAAATCAGAACTGTTTATGGCAATAAAACTGGACCACATAAATAATAAAATGTTTTATTCTTGTACCCACACCTCACCATGCGATGCTACATTAATGCCATGTAATTTGTGCATCATTCATCATGGCATGCTTGTTTGCATGTCGCATTTTAACTCATATGATTGTGCACTTTATTTATGTTGGCCCTTGTTTGTTTGGTTCTGCTTCGAATAGACGCCCAGCAGGAGAATTATCAGGAATCACAGGAGTTCAACCCAGATCCATCTCTCGCTTCAACTGAGCTACCAGGAAAGCACTACCACATGCTTGCATACATATAGTACCTATTGCCTCTATCTTATTCTTGCATCATTGAGTCGCGATTGCATTAAATTGAATCCCAAGTACTGCATAGCCTTTATTTTTAAACCCCACCGAAGCTTGTTCCTCCATCCCATGAACCATTACTACAGGAGTTGTTTGAGCCATGCGAGTCGTAGAAAAGCATGTGTAGGGTATGTGAGTGTCTGGTGGATAATGAGGTACCTAAACAACTTAACCTGAGTAGTAATGGGACAACTAATGAAAGAGGCACCGGTGAGCAATATCTCCTATTTGGTTTTTCATGCTCACTTGTGTCCCGTAGGACCCCGAGTACTTGATTCCTGTTCCTTGACTATTCGCACTATCCACATCCGGGAGGCCTTATGGACCCCCCTGAGCCAGAGCTTGATTCATTTCTATTTCTTGGGGCCACAAAGTAGTTTCGGGTTTTGTTACTATCATGTACTTATGCCATGCTTTACTGTTTTATTTAAGATTGTGCGTGGAGCACCTGTACTGTTTTGGATGCAGACTGGTTTCGCGGCATCGACAATCCCAGTCACACTTTCGGGTTCCCAGTCGTTTACAGCCATTGACGCAAACCTTGGGTCAATCTCGGAGCCAGCCAACTTCGTTGCGGGTAGCTTAATGGGGTGGCCCCCTGAAATATTTCTGAATCCTGTGATCGCTTTGTCGTGAATGCCTCGTTGGGTTTTGAGTTGGTTTTTCCGAGGTTGATCGAGTGTGTGTTGCTATTTTTGCACCCCTGCAGGGTAAATCTTTCTGAAAGCCGTGTCCGCGGTTATGGATGACTTGGAGCACAGTATCTCGATCATAGACAAGTATAACTAAAGTACCGCTTTTAATCCGACTAAATACCTGGCTAGTGAATAGTGCAATACTCATGGAATGGTTAATAAAATTGCCAACATATGGGTTGTTCATCCGTTTTCTCGTTGGTAAGCGAGAAGGAGGATGGATCTGTTTATTATACTGTTATAACTGTTGTTTCTAATTAACGGACATCCGTCTATCATTGGTTAGGCAGATGGCTAGCAAGTATCTCTAGGCTTGTTAGTTATTATCTTTTGCTGCAATTGCGTCACCCCAGGTATATGTCCCCTTTAGAGGCATAACGACTTGCTGAGTACCCCTAGGATCTCACACGATAAATTGTTTGATTCAGATGAACAGGTGTATTCGCAAGATGGATACTGGGTGGAGGGGACGGATGATATTGGCAACGATCACTTGGTGTAGAGATTCCGGGAACGGGGATCCGTGAGATCTGTGGGCGGGATGTGTTTATTTATGTGGCATCTTATGCCGATTTGCTTCTTATCCGTACTCGAACCTGTTTTCCGCTTCCGCCTGATACTCTGATGTTTGATGTATGAGGAGCTATCCTAATCTATTATCTCTATCTAGGATATTTGGATCTTATCGTATGGCGTTGCGATATTTCTATTTCTTTTAGATGGAATGGCTCTGAGAACTGTTGTATGTGGCTTGCATACATACTCACTTGTGTATGTAGTTGATCCCTTCGCCTGCCGATTACGCCGCTCGTTCTTGTCCCGATGTTCTGAAAGTGTTTAGGACGGCCGAAAGGTCTACCTGTGAGTGGCCCTCGGACCCCACCGTACTATTTTAACCACTTTCGCTCATCCAGGCATGCAACTAAGAGTGTAATTCACCGAGGTAGTTACAATTGGTATCAGAGCCATCCCGCCCTTCAGGGTCTCAACCAAATGGTCGTTGTCAGTCTAGCAAATATTTTTGGTAGTTATGTATACTAGGGAAAAACAAAACGTGAGAGTAGGACTGCTTCCATTTTTCTTCTTACCCACCCACCCACCCTTTTCTGCTAAGGAAGTGTAATGTTTTCAATCCTCTTCTAAAAATTCAAACTAGGATTCACGTGTTCTGGATTCCGTAGTACCATAGGTTGTGTGTGTGTGTGTGTGTGAATTCCTTGTCTATCTGTTGCATCCAAATGTTATCACTATCTGCCTTTTGGTTATCAACTGTTGGTACATTCCATACCGACAGGCCTTTGCAAACCGACGCGATCTATCTGATTCGTTGTATACCGGTGCGATCTGTCTTACTCTTTGTTATCCGACGTTATCTTGTTTGGGGTGTTCGTTTCCGTAGTTACTAATCTTTAGGGTCATCTTAAAAAGAAGGTGTTGGGATATGTGTTTTACTGATTCATGTGCGGAGTAATGATTTGAGTGCGGGATGGAGTCGCGACCATACCACTACTCTTATCATTCGCTCTTGTATATTGAATTGGTAGAGTTACTAATCTTGATTTGTTAAGTGGTTTTGCGCATATAGTGGTATTTTAATGCTGAAATTTGCGGAATTTTTTCTTTGTTAGTTTGTGTACCACACTCCTTGTTCAGTCGTGTGCGATATGCTTAAGATCTTCTAGGTGCTTTGAACTTTGTTGATATTTTAATATCATCTTAGTGAATTGTATCCTTTAATCTTGGTTAATTCCATTTTGGTACTATTTTGGATTATTATCATTCTCCATTATGGTACTGACTTGTGTTTTATATCAATCACAGGATGGCACCACCACGATGTTCTGAGGAGGACATACCACCTGAACTAGGGGCTGCATTGGCAAGTATTGCCAATGCCTTGGGAACTATGCAGCAGAACCAGCAGCGCTTCGAAGAAAGCGTGGGGAGGAATGAGTTTGTTCCGCTACCTCCACCTCCCAAGCGAGGAGACATCAAGAGTTTTCTGAAGTTCAACCCACGCCAATTTGAGGTGTGTGATCAGCCACTTGATGCTGATGATTGGCTGCGTGAAATGTCAAGGTTGCTGATGACTGCGGATGTTCCTGAGCAAGAATGGGTAAAATGTGCCACTCACCTTCTGAAGGGAGATGCAGCTCTGTTGTGGGAAAATTACCTCAAGGCAGACCACTCTGGTTTTCAGCCTACTTGGGAGAAATTCACTGCGGCTTTCAAAGAGCAATATCTGTTAGAGATTGTCATGGAAAGGATGAAGGAAGTGTTTCTCAACCTCAAGCAGGGCAATGACAATGTCAATACCTATATCAGAAACTTAATGAATCTTTCTCGGTATGGTGGCGATGTGATCTCTGATGACAAGAAGAAGCAAAAGAGGTTCAGGCAAGGGCTCAATGCATCAATCAAATATGCAATCACTCATGCAAGGCCGGGGTCTTTTCTGGAACTCCAACATACAGCTTTGTAGGAAGAAGCAAGTAGGCAAGTGTTTGAGGAGTCAAAGAAACACAGCCGGGATGCAGCAAGCTCTTCAGCTATGATAGCTCCTTCTAAGCGCCGCGTGTGGGTTCCTAACACTCCACCGTCGCTCCCGGCTCCACCAAGACCGTCAAGCTACGCGACAAGGCCACCAAACTCCTTCACCGCGGCTCCTAGGGGCTACAACCACAACTACCCTGGAGCGCCTGGCGGAGTCCCTGGCTACGCTGCTCCACGTCCACCTGGTGCTTGCTACACTTGTGGAAACACTGGGCATCAGCACTGGAATTGTCCAATGAACAACAAAGCTCTTCCACCACCACCTCCAAGACCTGCGGCAAGTTCTTCTATGGTTCGTGCACCTCCACCTCGGGCTCTCAACATCAACACTAAGCCCGGGTCTACGGTTGCTCATGCCAACTGTGTCAACGTCGCTCAAGCTGAGCATGCACCTGGAGTTGTGATGGGTACACTTCCCGTTAACTCAGTTCCTGCTTGAGTTTTGTTTGATTCTGGCGCATCGCATTCTTTTGTTTCTCACAAGTTTGCAAATGAGAATGAGTTAGCAATGGATCCTCTCCCCAAGCGTTTAATGGTCCTTTTTCCTGGAGCAACAATGGCATCTTCTAAAATCAGCCATAACAATCAAATTGAGATTGGTGGTTCTTCGTTTCTGGCTTCCTTAATTATTCTGGGTAATTGTAACATTGATGTTATCTTGGGCATGGATTGGTTAACAACAAATGCAGCTGTGATTGATTGTGCTAAACGTTCGGTTTCTCTGAAAATTCCTGAAGGCCATATAGTCTATTCTCCAAGTCTGACTCCTGCAATTCAGCTTTTGTCTTTGGTGGCTCTGAATGATGATGCTATGGAAGCTATTCAGAGTGTTTCGGTGGTCTGTGAGTTCCCAGATGTCTTTCCTGAAGAGTTGCCAGGTATGCCTCCGGATCGTGAGGTCGAGTTTGTGATTGAGCTTGAACCTGGTACCACTCCTATCTCCAAGCGGCCTTATAAAATGGGTCCTGCTGAGTTGGCTGAACTCAAATGTCAGCTTGATGAACAAGAGAAGTTGGGTTTCATTCAGCACAGTACTTCTTCTTGGGGTATCCCAACCATCTTTGTGAAGAAGCGAGACAAGACTGATAGACTTTGTGTTGACTATCGGGCTCTCAATGCTAAAACCATCAAGAATAAATATCCCTTCCGCGGATTAATGATCTCTTCGATCAGCTAGCTGGAGCTGTGGTATTCTCTAAGCTCGATTTGAGAAGTGGGTATCATCAAATCAAGATTCGCAAGGAAGATGTTCCTAAAACAGCTTTCACCACCCGCTATGGCCTGTACGAGTACACGGTCATGTCTTTCGGTCTCACCAATGCACCTGCTACCTTCTCGAGGCTTATGAACTCGGTTTTCAGGGAGTATCTTGATAAGTTCGTTGTGGTCTACCTGGATGACATTCTAGTCTATTCTAAGTCAAAGGAAGAACATGAAGTACACCTTCGGTGTGTCCTAAACAAGCCTCGTGAGAACCGCCTGTATGCAAAGTTCTCCAAGTGTGAGTTCTGGCTGCCTCAAGTCACCTATCTTGGTCACGTCATCTCTGCCAAGGGCATTGCCGTCAACCCAGATACTATTAAGACAATTGTTGACTGGCTTCCTCCCATAAATGTCAAGAAGTCCGGAGTTTCCTTGGGTTGGCTAGTTACTGCCGTCGCTTCATTCAGAACTTCTTGAAGATTGCGAAGCCTCTAACCGATCTCCTCAAGAAAGGCAAGAAATACCTTTGGACTCCTGCATGTCAAGCAAGCTTTGAAACACTCAAAGAGAAGCTCACTTCCACACCAGTCTTGATTCCTCCAGATACATCAAAGCCTTTCCAGATATTCTGTGATGCCTCCTTGCAAGGATTGGGTGCGGTCCTTATGCAAGAAAAAAAATTGTTGCTTATGCCTCTCGACAGCTGAAGACGCATGAGATCAACTATCCTACACATGACCTCGAACTCACAGTAGTTGTCTTTGCTTTGAAAGTATTGAGGCACTACTTGCTTGGCAACCGTTGTGAGATATTTTCTGATCACAAGAGTCTGAAGTATATCTTCACACAGCCTGATCTCAACCTTCGGCAGAGAAGGTGGATTGAAGCAATTAATGATTTCGATTTGACCATCAACTACACTCCTAGCAAAGCTAATGTCATGGCTGACGCTCTCAGCCGAAAAGCTTATGTCAACAACCTCATGGTGGAAGGACAACAACCTCTCTTGTGTGAGGAATTCCGCAAGCTCAACCTTGAAATTGAGGATCAAGGGTATCTTCTGAACCTTCTGGCAACCCCTCTCTTGGAAGAAAAAGTTCGCTCCATTCAACTTGGTGATCCTTACACTAAAAAGATTATCTCCAACATTCAGCTTCCGAAGTATGAGTCCTTCCACGTCGACGACCAAGGCGCTCTTTTCTTTGAACACCGGATGTTTGTTCCGAATTACCCGGGTTTAAGAGAGCAAGTTCTCAAGGAGGCGCATGATTCTGTTCTTTCTATCCACCCTGGCAGCACTAAGATGTACATAGATCTGAAAACACAATATTGGTGGCCTGGGTTGAAACGGTATTGTGCCAAGTATGTCTCGGAGTGTCATGCCTGCCGCAGAGGTAAAGCTGTCCATCAGAAACCTTTCGGTCTTCTATAGCCATTGAAGCCTCCAGAATGGAAATGGGAGAAAGTAGAGATGGACTTCGTAACTGGTTTTCCAAGGTCGCAGAAGGGCAACAATGCAATATTTGTTGTCATCGACAGGCTTTCTAAAGTGGCTCACTTCTTTCCTATCAAGGAAACAATTTCTGCAATTCAGTTGGCTGAGCTCTATATCAACAGAATTGTCTCTCTGTATGGGGTTCCTCTTGAGATCAGTTCAGACCATGGAAGCATCTTCACTTCCAAGTTCTGGGGAAGTTTCCAAAATGCTTTGGGAACAAAATTGAACTTCAGCACAGCTTACCATCCTCAGTCGCAAGGACCAGTTGAAAGGATCAATCAGATTCTGGAAGATATGCTCCGTGCTTGCGTTATCTCTTTCGGCATGAAGTGGGAAGAATGCCTTCCTTATGCTGAATTCTCTTACAACAATAGCTTCCAGAAAAGTCTAAATATGGCACCATTTGAGGTTCTCTATGGTCACAAATGCAGAACTCCGATTGGTTGGTCGGGCGCAGGAGAAAGAACATTGTTTGGCCCCGACATTGTAACTGAAGCGGAGGAGAAGGTTCACATCATTCTTGAAAATCTGAAGGTTGCTGAAAGTCGCCAGAAGAGAAATTATGACAGAAAGCACACGGACATGGAGTATGTCCCGGGTGATCTCGTTTACCTTCGTGTCACTCCCATGAGAGGCACGCACCGCTTTGGTATCAAAGGAAAGCTGGCTCCTAGATACATCGGTCCTTTCAAAATTCGTGGAAGAAGAGGAGAAGTTGCTTATGCTCTTGAGCTCCCTGAAAAACTCAAGGTCCATGATGTTTTCCATATCTCTCAACTCAAGAAGTGCTTCAAGGATCCCGGAAGGACCGTGGACCATGAACTCATCAATCTCCAAGAAGATCTGTCTTATCAAGAACACCCCATAAAAATCCTTGAAGTCGCAGAAAGAAGGACTTGCAACAAGTCCATCAAGTTCTGCAAGGTGCAGTGGTCGCACCATTCCGTTGATGAAGCCACTTGGGAACGCGAGGACGAGCTCCGTGCCAAGTATCCTACCCTCTTCGTGTCTTCTTCTTCCTAGAATCTCGGGGCGAGATTCTTGTTTAGTGGGGGAGAGTTGTAGCATCCCATCTGTCTAACATATGTAATGCTACCTGGTCTAGTAATATAATGGCTACTTCCTACATATAATTGTTGCATCATAATTATATCATGCTCATGTCATCATGCCACCTTGCATTTGAGCATCATATAAAACCCTTTTCATTTGGGTCTTCTCTCATATGCATTAGCAATTGTATTTGGCTCTTGATGTATTGTAGTTGGTTCTTGATAAATGCTTGATGCCCAAGTTGAGTTGGGGGCATATCTTTTATTCAACTCCATCACCTTTCTTTGTCACCACCTTATAATTCCACCATCCTAATTACCCATGAGCTTTTATTTTCTTTTGACATTTAATCTAGCTCATGTGGGTTGGGATGGATCCAATTCTATTTCCTTTAGCTTGGTTTTACTCCATATTTTGGGATGCATGTGTATAATGCCATGATACATTATTATTGTTTTCACAAGAATAAAACATGGCATTTAATGCCCATGCATGAGCCATGCAAACCACCACTATCTTTCTCCTTTGGTTTTAATTGTTTTTGGGACTGAAACATGGACCTTTGGGAATCATGTCAAGTGATTCTTTTTCTTTGGTTGAGCTCCATCTTTCTCTTCCAAACCCTCATCTCACCATCCTCTTTCTTTTGTTTGATCTTGGTAGATCACCACCAAACCCTAAACACAAACCTTGCATGATCTAGTTAAAAACCCTAACTTCACCCTTACCTCTTCTCCTTTCTCCTTGTTGCTTGATCTTGTTTTTGTTCATGTAAAACCTCTTATCACATCTCTCTCTCTCTCCCTTTAAACCCTAAAATCTCATAACTACCCTATCCTCTTTCAAACCCTAACCAAACCCTACCCTACCTCTCCTTACCATCACCCCTTGCTTGATCATGTGGGTAAACAAAAAACCTAAGCTAAACCTAATCACCACCACCCTAACCATCCCCTCTCTACCCCATGCGAGCTGCCCCTAACCCTACCTAACCCTACACTGAGCCATGCCATCTACCCGAGCCTCCCCTCTCGGCCTTTCTTCTTCTCTCTCTCGCTCGCTGCCAAGCAGCCCCACCAGCCCGAGCCAGCCTCTCAGCCTCGCCGTCCCCACCTGCAGCCACACCCAGGCCGAGCCCCAGCTCGAGCACGTGAGGGAGAGGGAAGAAAAGGTGGCCGAGCCACCTTTTCACTCCACCGATCCCCCACGGCATCCCCCCTTTTCTCTCCCATCTTTATCTACCCCACGCCTCCTCTGCCGCGCCTAGATCCACCCCTGGCCGCTGCGCCGTTCCTTTATCCCCTGCCACCCTCTTCTCCAACTCCGGCCACCCCTCGGCATCCACCTCCCCTACTCGTTACAAGCCGGCGGCATGCTGTTAGGTCGTCGAGGAAGAACCCGTGCTGCTACCTGCGTCGTCCCGTACACGCCAGCGAGGAGGAGACGCCCTGCAGCCACCAGAACCACCGCCGCTCCGCCGCAAACCCTAGCTCGCCCGGCGTTTGCGTCCTCGTTGATCCAACGCTTCCCAGCCCGATCCGCCTCCACCAGCAGCCCCGCGGTGAGCCCTGGATCCTCTGTGACATCCCCTCTCTCTCTCCGGCATGGCCTAGACTCACCGTTCGTTTCATCGAACACGCTCTGTGCGCCGGTGGCCGCTGCTTCAGGTCGTCGCCGCGCCACAGCACGCCTCACCTAGCGCCCCTATACCCTCTTAACACCAAACCCCAAGCCACCGCAGCGGTAGCCGCCGCCACGCGCGCGCGCAAGGTCGCCGGATCAAGTCCCCGCCGCGACGCGCGTGCGCTCCATCAGTCTCGTCAGAGCCGCAGAGAAGAACACCAGTAGCAGCTACGCGCTTTGCACTTACCCCCCACACTTTTTGGCCTCAACCCGCAATCCTTCGAGGCCCACCAGACAGCCTCCCGTGGCAGATTTGTAAAAGGGTCCCCGGATCTTCGTAAACCTCAACCCGCAGTCCCCGGATACGCCACGTGTCGCCCACCGGCTGGCCGCGCGCGCAGTGGACCCGCGAGGCCGCCAACCCCACCTGTCAGTCGCATAGGCTAGATAAGCTCGCGCTGAGAAAAGTTCCTGCGTGCGGTTTTCGCCCAGTCAGCAGTGGCCCCACCCGTCAGTGTCTTGGGCTAGGTATCTCTGAGTATAAAAAAGCTTTTCCGTTTATCTTTTTAATAACACAAATTCAGAAATGTTTAAATACAAATTTAAATCTGTTTTTAAATAACTTTTAAATTATAAATCCAAATAACACAAATGATATATGTTTTTGAATCAGAAAAATATGAGGATTTCAAATATGCCATTCAAAATGTTGTTTGACCACTTTAGATTTTCGAGATGATTAAAATTACAATAAAATGCCTTTTTCTTAATAAATTAATAACTTTAATTCTACAACTCCAAATTCGACAAATAATATGTCTAAATCGATCAGCGCGACGAGCCCGTTCTAACTATGCATTCCTTGTTCTGAATTGAAGCATGCATCATGTCATTATTAAAAATCAGAACTGTTTATGGCAATAAAACTGGACCACATAAATAATAAAATGTTTTATTCTTGTACCCACACCTCACCATGCCATGCTACATTAATGCCATGTAATTTGTGCATCATTCATCATGGCATGCTTGTTTGCTTGTAGCATTTTAACTCATATGCTTGTGCACTTTATTTATGTTGGCCCTTGTTTGTTTGGTTCTTCTTCGAATAGACGCCCAGCAAGAGAATTACCAGGAATCACAAGAGTACTACCCAGATCCATCTCTCGCTTCAATTGAGCTGCCAGGCTAGCACTACCACATGCTTGCATACATATTTATACCTATTACCTCTATCTTATTCTTGCATCATTGAGTCGTGATTGCATTAAATTGAATCCCAAGTACTGCATAGCCTTTATTTTTAAACCCCACCGAAGCTTGTTCCTCCATCCCATGAACCATTACTATAGGAGTTGTTTGAGCCATGCGAGTCGTAGAAAAGCATGTGTAGGGTATGTGAGTGTCTGGTGGATAACGAGGTACCTAAACAACTTAACCTGGGTAGTAATGGGACAACTAATGAAAGAGGCACCGGTGAGCAATATCTGCTATTTGGTTTTTCATGCTCACTTGTGTCCCGTAGGACCCCGAGTACTTGATTCCTGTTCCTTGACTATTCGCACTATCCACATCCGGAGGCCTTATGGACCCCCCTGAGCCAGAGCTTGATTCATTTCTATTTCTTGGGGCCACAAAGTAGTTTGGGGTTTTGTTACTAACGAGGGTTTAACTCATCAATGCCCATTGTTATGGACTTGGGTTTTGGAGAAGGAGGAAGCGCTGGAAGTCTCGATCGGCTAACAGACAAGCACACAGGGACGCAAGGTTTACCAAGGTTCAGGCCTCGTAGAGGACCCTACATCCTGCTTGTCTGCTCTTGATTGATGATGATCCGAAGGATTACAAGGTTGCCGATGGCGATAGATGCGCATATTGGATCTGGCGTATGTCTAGATCGTAGATCAATCTATTGTCTATTGTGGAAGTCGCGATGTCTAGATCTATTGTGGGAGTCGCGATTGCCTGTTGGGGGAGAGGATAGAAGTTATGTCGTGTCCCCCTCGTTGGACCCTCCTAGCCTTTATATATGGGGAGGCTAGGTCTCAGGTACCTATACGAGTTGGTTACAAGTTGTATTCAAACTCTAGTTTTGAGCTTTCCTTGTCTTGTGCATTTGGGAGTCCGTATCCATATGGGCTTCATACCAGTCGAACAGTCATAGGCGTCATGGACCTTGGCAATTTGTCAAGTGCGCCTTCCGTCGAGCCGCACCAGGTAGGCTGTAGTTAACTGCCTATTGGGCATAGCCATGTCAGTTACTGTCCTGTACTTATGCCATGCTTTACTGTTTTATTTAAGATTGTGCGTGGAGCACCTGTACTGTTTTGGATGCGGAGTGTTTTCGCGGTATCGACAAGCCCAGTCACACTTTTGGGTTCCCAGTCGTTTACAGCCATTGACGCAAACCTTGGGTCCGTCTCGGAGCCGGCCAACTTTGTTGCGGGTAGCTTAATGGGGTGGCCCCCCTGAAATATTTCTGAATCCTATATCGCTTTGTCGTGAATGCCTCGTTGGGTTTTGAGTTGGTTTTTCCGAGGTTGATCGAGTGTGTGTTGCTATTTGTGCACCCCTGCAGGGTAAATCTTTCTGAAAGCCGTGTCCGCGGTTATGGATGACTTGGAGCACAGTATCTCGATCATAGACAAGTATAACTAAAGTACCGCTTTTAATCTGACTAAATACCTGGCTAGTGAATAGTGTAATACTCATGAAATGGTTAATAAAACTGCCAACAGATGGGTTGTTCGTCCGTTTTCTCGTTGGTAAGCGAGAAGGAGGATGGATCTGTTAATTATACTATTATAACTGTTGTTTCTAATTAATGGACATCCGTCTATCATTGGTTAGGCGGATAGTTAGCGAGTATCTCTAGGCTTGTTAGTTATTATCTTTTGCTGCAATTGCGTCACCCCAGGTATATGTCCCCTTTAGAGGCATAAAGACTTGCTGAGTACCCCTAGGGTCTCACACGATAAATTGTTTGATTCAAATGAACAGGTGTATTCGCAAGATGGATACTGGGTGGAGGAGACGGATGATATTGGCAACGATCACTCAGTGTAGAGATTCTGGGAACGGGGATCCGTGAGATCTGTAGGCGGGATGTGTTTATTTATGTGGCATCTTATGCCGATTTGCTTCTTATCCGTACTCGGATCTGTTTTCCGTTTCCGCCTGATACTCTGATGTTTGATGTATGAGGAGCTATCCTAAACTATTGTCTCTATCTAGGATATTTGGATCTTGCCGTATGGCGTTGCAATATTTCTATTTCTTTTAGATGGAATAGCTCTGAGAACTGTTGTATGTGGCTTGCATACATACTCACTTGTGTATGTAGTTGATCCCTTCGCCTGCCGATTACGCCACTTGCTCTTGTCCCGATGTTCTGAAAGTGGTTAGGACGGCCGAAGGGTCTACCTGTGTGTGGACCTCGGGTCCCACCGTACTATTTTAACCACTTTCGCTCATCCAGGCATGCAACTAAGAGCGTAATTCACCGAGGTAGTTACAGAATGCCCCAAGCTAAAAATGCCAGCAACACAAATATAACTACAAGTCCGCACACCACACATGCTTCACAGGATAGTCGAGGAACAAACCTTCGTATTTATTGAATTTTCACATAGCCTTCTATTGACATACTTGACAACTGTGGGTACCTCAAGCTTAAGTAGAAGTATATATCTAGGTCCGCAAAGCATAAAAATTGAAAATATTGGCTTAATACATAGAAGTTGCAATCACAACAAAGATTTTTTTCACCCAAAGCATAATAACTCACCAAGATAGGCTTACTCGTGTTATTAGTGCAAATAAAAAAACAACTCAATAAAACAAATATATTTTTTACCTAGACTCGTCAATGGCACCTTGCCCTTTCATCACATCACCAGTTCGGCATAGCAACTCAATAAACATATTCAAGATAGCCATCTAGGATCACCAAGAAACTTCGTTAGATTCATAAATAGTGAAATTTCAACTCTAAGCTAGCAACGAAATACCAGCTGTTACCTTTACATTCTCCTCTTTTTCTTTGAAGAGAGCAGTTAACTTTGGACAAGCCTGCATGCAGTCAAATAAGTTACACCAATTTCAGTAGAGGGAAATGTTGCTAAAAAAAGGTTCAACAGAGGCACTCGATGGAGTAGCTATGTTTCAGGTTGGATAATGCTTGGATGCATGGATGTAACACAATCTTCAGGTAAGAAGTAGAAGATTATCCTATCAAATAATTGGTCTTTTAAAATACACAAAATTCAAGCATAAGAAATTTGGCACCAAGTACAACTCACTAACATTCAGAGCCTTTTTAATCCTAGAAACAAGAGAGACAAACTTGATAACCAAGACAATATGTTAATACAATAACAAGCCCCTTCAATGTTGAGAAATTGAAAATGCCAGAAAAACAATATAAAAACTTCGCAGTTAGCTGGAGAACAAACCTTTGTCTTGTTTGATATTTCACGCAACAATCTATTGATAGACTTGATAACTTTGTGTACCTCTTGTTTCAGCAGCCACATAGGCATGTAAAAGCAGATTTACAACATGGGCTTAATGCATAGAACTAGAAACACACAAACTACTGCATCATCTATTGCTTGCGGTAAATTGTTTAAAAATCTGACGAGATCGGTAAAAGCTAATAAAATAGATAACCTGACTACTGCGCTTTCTCCTCGACTCACCTGACTACTGCGCTAAATAATAAATGCATGCTTAGCTCTGCCTCTTCATTACTGGTTCACGCATCTGATTTTCAACTATAGAGTACACAGCAGTACACATGTTTTGAACTTCAGATCTAAACGCTCTAAAAAATCTTGACACACACACATCCATACGCATATACAAATATAATACATGTCCTGAAATTCAGATCCAATCACTATGGAAAAAAATAAAAGAATACTGCTGCCGATGTGGACAGTTGAAAGAGAAAGGTGGAGGAGCACCACCAAATTGAGGCACGTGGTCAGGTTGAGTCGAGGAGAAAGCGCAGTAGTCAGGTGAGTCGGAGAAAACTGCTGCTAGGGATGTGTGGGGAGGAGACCTATGAGCTAAAGGAGAGCAGCAAGTAGGAGTTCCAGCTGGGAGGTAGAGCCATCGACGCGCACCGCGGCGGCGTCCACGAAGTGGTTGCCCTTGCGGACCGCAGGCGACATCTACGACGCCTCGAGGCATGACCCCCGTGGCGCAGTCGCGGCGAAGGCGCCCGACGGCCAGCGCGTGGCGCCAAGAAGCCCTCCGGTGCGAGTGGACTCTCCCTGCGGTGCTTGACGCGGACTTTCCGGCGTGTCGTGAGGCGGAGAGGCATGTGAGGGACTCACGGTGGATGAAAGAGAGATTTGATATAAGGGCGTGATTAGCGGGACACAAATTAATTATTCGCTGAGGTATATTGGTACAGTGTAATTGTTAGTTACCATAACCAAAGATTATGGAGGGCATCGGGGATCGAACGGTTCTTCTTCTTCCAATGTTTGGTGCGTATGTTCGACGGTTCTGATGCTTCTAATGTTTGAGATGACTTACGATCACCAACTCCCTTTTAATAGTAATAGTAATAGTAATAAAGATAAAAATTTACCAAATGAGACCTAAAACAATTTAGTCATGGAATTGATTTTTGCGTAGTAATACCGTGATAAAACGGAAATAATATTAGATCAATCAAATAATTGGTCATTAGTGTTAGCATAACTGAGTTCAGACGCTCCCATCCTTGAGCTTGGGCTCCGCACGCACTACCGGCTCCGGCCGCACGCATGCACCTGCACCTAGTAGACTAGAGAATCTTTAACGGTTACTACTCGTGTAGCTATTTCTCTCCCTAAGTTTTTACCCGTCGTACACCCGACCGGTACGTGAGGACTCTCGAAGAAAAGCGATCGTGGAGGAAGAGTAAAACCCATCTAGGGTCTGGTACTCTCCCGCCGGCGACTTCGTCGGTCTGCTCCGCCTCCCGTGGCCTCAGGACCTCGGAGGTGTGGTGGACCACGGTCTCTCGTTAGCGGGAGGTTTCTCGTTTTTTTAGGTCTTTTTTCGGTGTCTTCCTCAGAATGTTAGGCGGCGGCACATCTTGAAGTAAGAATAAGGTCCTATCCGTCCTATCCTTGCTCCGGTGGTGCATCTAGCCCCGACGGAGGGCGCGTGGAGTCGTGTGTCCGGCGGATCTCCTCGGATCTAGTCCGTTATCGTGTTCGTTGGTGTGAGTTCAAGTTAGTCTTTTTCGATTTATGGATGACATCATTGGCGATGGTTGCTGCTCTAGTGCGCTGGTCCTTTAGAGCCTTAGCACGATGATTTTCTGTATGTCTACTATAACAAGCTCTACTACGACAAGCTTTCCCCGACTCTGGTGATGGAGGGGCGAGGACGGCGGCGCACCTTCGGCTCGTGCTAGTGTTTGTAGTCATCGCTAGGTGGTCCGTGGACCTATTTGTATTTATTATTTTTAGATTTCTTTGTACTGCTATTGATAATTATTAATAAATCAGAGAAATTTCGGAAAAAAAAAGTTTTTAACCGTCATGGATAGAGCTCGCGATTAGCTGGACAGGCGCGGAGCCGACTTGGTCGCGTCCGGGTCAATCCGTTAATGTGGGCCTTGCGGCTCCCCGACGACGTCGCCTTCCGCCGGCTGGAGCTGCGGCTCAGCCCTGTCGCCTTCTTTGGCAGGAGATCGACGAGGTGGAGACGCTGGAGGCGCACGCAGGAAGAGGAGCACCGACGGAGGCGACGTAGCCGACGGCCAGTTACGTGGCAGATAATAAATCGTCTAGTTCCTGGACGATTTGCTCTTATCGTTCCACTATTCTAGAGTTGAACGATTAGTTCCCTCGCAGGCCGATGCCATGTACACGTACCTCTAATCGTTCAAGCGATAAAGGATCGAAAGCACTATGCACACGACAATCGGTTAGACAATTTTCGCACGATGCGAATCCAACGGTCTCGCTTGGTTTGGCCCTGCTAAGTAACGTCGTGTGCATACCCAGCCCAATCAAATCATCACGACAACATGTCACGTGGACAAATCATATTATATACTTTCCAGAAGTTCAGCTCCATCGCGCATGAATTAACCTAGGTGAGCTATCGTCAAGGCCTTTGACTAGCCTAGAGGTATTTTGGTCCAGCTAGAAAAAAAGTTGACAGAAGAATGTAACGGAATTGATGATAGTGTCATTTAAGGCAAAGAATTACAATAGGTGTCAAATAAGGAAGTAAAAATATTTTAGTATCAAATAAAAAATCATATTGAAAATTAGTGTTAAATAAATAATTCTCTCATATTAAAACGTAGAACCACATAGAGACCACTGTCCTGACTCCACTTGAGACCTGACATGCTTCGTGAAGTCCTCACTCCATCTGAGACCTGACATGCTTCGTAAATGCAAGTTTGTGGATGTGACATAACATCAAAGCTCTCACTTTTTTTGCGGGGAAAAGAAAAAAGCTCTCACTTTACACCACAAATATACTGGTGCACGTAGATCGCAATTTATGAAAGGATTTTTATCATTTCTACCACTACGACCGAACCAATACCCAGTTTAGTCATTTGATCGATTAAAACTCTAATTTTGTCACTACTCAATTACAACACTCCTCAATTTTTCCATTTTGTCATCTTTCTACAGTTAGTCTATAATCAGTTTTGCCATTTTAAGTTTTCCACCCCTTTCTTTCTAGAGTTAATTTTATTTTTGACTCCCTAATTTTACATTTATGACAATATTTACCATACATAACAGAAAGTACTTTCATTTACCCATTTAGTGAAAGATGTGATAGGTTTTTTACCCATTCTGTGAGGTGTGACCTTGGCATATCGTATCAGTGTCATTCAGGAATCGTATTTGTGATTCTATCACCGCTATATGCCAAGACTAATCAGGTTAATGAGCGGTAGAATAAGCAGCGCCTAGGACTTGTTCGAGCCAACACCATGCATGGTCTCCACAATCGTCGTCTTTCACAATGTCCAACACAAGGTCGTCGATGACGCTGGGAAGCTGCCGCGCAAGGATAGCTGCATGGGTCACATCTGCATAGAGTAATTAGGTATACATAATCAACTATGTGCTCACAACTAGCCTATACCGCATCTTATGCACAAGATTGGATATAGCCATTCGATACACCTGCATATCATTGGTAGTCTACTTCTTCCGGGCATGCCCACCTCAACACTACAAGAAGTGTTTTCTTTCGTAACGACTTGGACCGACGGTCGCCGTAAAAGGCGCGTCTTCCACGACGAACTTATTGGCTCGACCGTGGCCGACGGAATTTTTTTCTGTTTCGCGCCCCTCTACTACAACGAAACCACTAAAACGTGGTCGAAGCTCGACGAGCGCGTGACAGAAGCAAGATTTCCGGTTCCTCGCGCGATGTTGACTCGCCGAATTCTTTTTAGGCATGTGGGTCTCGGACGTCAGTGACTCTAGCGGACCATACTTTTCGGTCGTGCCTCCCTGATTTGAAATCGATAACGTTGTTCGATGCCTCTCCGTTTAGTCAGACTGATGGGTCCCACATGTCTGCCTCTCATTACAAGAATCGTGTGTATGATGGAATTTTTCCCTTCCCTGTTCCGAACTTGATAGCGTTGCTCGATGCATCTGCCGTTTAATCAGTCTGCTGGATCCCACGTGTCATCCTGACACTAGATGAAACGTGTGCATGATGGATTTTTCCTTGGCTCCTGCCTCCCTGATTTGAACTCGATAACACTGCTCGATCTATATGCCGTTTAGTCACGCTGTTGTGTCCCCATGTCAGTCTCTCATTAGAAGAATCGTGTGTATGATGGAGTTTTTTCCTTTGCTCCTGCTACCCTTTTCCGAACTTGATAGCGCTACTAGATGCATCTACCATTTAATCACGCAGCTGGGTCCCACATTTCATCCTCACATTAGAAGAAACGTGTGCATGATATTTTTTCCTTGGCTCGTACCTCCCTGATTTGAACTCGATAACATTGCTCGATCTATCTACCGTTTAGTCATGCTACTGGGTCCCCCATGTCAGCATCTCATTAGATGAATCGTGTGTATGATGGAATTTTTTTCTTCACTCGCGCTACCCTGTTCCGAACTTGATAACACTGTCAGATGTATCTACCGTTTACTCACGTAGTTGGGTCCCACATGTCATCCTCTCATAAGAAGAAATGTGTGTATGATGGAATTTTTGCCCTCGGTCGGGCCTTCATGTTAATTTGATAGCGTTGGTCGCTGCATCAGCCATTTATTCAGGCTATGGGTCCCCTATGTCAGCCTCACATTAAAATCATGTGTGTATGATGAATTTTTTCTTCTCTAGCGCTACCATATTGCTTGACGAATCTGTCATTTGGTCACACTACTGGGTCCCACATGTCAGCATCTCATTAGAAGAAATCTGTGTATGTTGGACTTTTTTCTCGCTCACGCCTCCCTTATTCGAACTGACAACGTTGCTCGATGCACCACCTATATAAGATCTCGCTGGTGGGTCCCACATGTCAGCCTATCTATAAATGAAATGTGCTATGATGGACTTTTTTCGGCTGCTTCCGTTGTTCTGACCTTGGTCCGTTGCTGCTCCCAGATGTCAGCAATATCTATGCAGGAAACATGTCTATACTGGGTCCTAGATGTCAGCCTGTATTTGAAAAAGCGTGTGTATGTTGGACTATTTTTTGGGGTCAAGTCCACCGTTCTGACCTTGGAAACATTGCTAGATGCAACATCAGCTATTTGGGTCCCACATGTCAGCCTAGGAGTACAAAAAGTGACTCTATAATAACACAAATTGCCTAGGATTTAAACTCGAGACCTCAACAACGGTCAACTGCGTGCCTTACCAGTGCGAAAGAAACAGTTGCTCGATGCGTGACTTGGACTTTTTTCTCGCTCGCGCCTCCCAGTTTCAAACTAGGCAACATTGCTCGATGCAGCACATGTATAAGGTCTTGCTAGTGGGTCCCACATGTCAGTCTTTTTGTAAATGAAACGTGTGTACGATGGACTTTTTTCTGGCTGCGTCCCCTGTTTTGACCTTGGCAACGTTGCTCGATGCGGCAACCGTGTATGGTCTGCTGGGGGCTTGTTCGTATGCGGTACCAAAGTTGGCAGGCCAGCGCATGGCGGTACCTAAGTTGCCTGAAATTACCGCGTTTCAGAAATTTGGCCCGCCAACTACTGAGAGGGGCCATTTCGAGGCAAACTCATCTCACCCCTGCCAAATTCAAACATTCCGTTAAACTGCCCCGTGAAGTAGACGGTCGGGACCCTCATGTCGGTCATCTGTCCGTGACGCGGGCGCCAACGCGGCAACCTCTTAGGCAAATCGAGCAGCTAAGTGGATTGGATGCGTTGAACAATTTCACAAATCCATTCCCAGCTTTCCCCTAGCACCGGCGGTGTCGAAATCCACCCTCCAGGCAGGACGATCCCTTCAGACATTTGACTTCCGACGCCAAGTTGCTGCGCCCAGTTGCTGCGCCCAGTCGCTGATCCCGAGCTCCAATGGTGCATGCCGTAGCCACCGTTGTGAGGCTGTAGCCCGCCTCCGCCGCCGACGAGCCGAGCAGCTCGGAGGATGGCAGATCCTACTATCAAGAAAGAAGAAGTTCTGTCTACAAGCGGGTGATCTACCCTTCTCTTTGCTATTCGCACTAGTTACAACTGCTAGCTGGCTACTGAACCTCAAATTATTTGTTAGCCCAACGCTGACAAACATATTTTGTCCACAATTTTCTGTCAAGTGGGATATGTGCGGACCCCCCTTACCTGGTTACGGTGGTCCTCTATAGGTACGACTCTAAGGGCAAGAGGTATGGACACCATTGTTTCACGATGGAAGAAGCGCCTGTGCATATCTGCACTATATCTGGTATGGTTGCTGCTCTGCGTAATCATGTTGAATTATGGCTGAAGCAGACTACAAAGTTCAGCTTCATGGATGAACGTGGCATCATGGTTCCTATAACGTGTGACCGTCAGCTAATTGGGTTGATGAAAAGGTATGCTTCGGCTGCCATGTTTGAGCTGAAATGTGATGTACTTGATGTGGAAGCTACTGCAATTGGGAGTCGCCCTTCTATTCTTGGACAGGGTGGTTGCTCGAACCCAATTAGCTCTTAGTAAGCAAAGGTCTCTTGGGGTTCGCATGTTTGTGCTGAATTGTAATTTTTGTTTTATTTACTCTGTAGATATTGGGCAATTATGCAGCAGTCTTGTTTCTTTGACAGGAAGCGCCGCAAGGTTAGAAACATGACTGCCGGGTCAGTCATTTTGCTGCCCGAAGAAATTAAAAACGAGTGGAAAGATGTCATTTTGCTGCCGGAAGAAATTAAAAACGAGTGGAAAGATGATGATGGACACGATTCTGGTGCCCATTGTCCCGGCGATGCAGAGTACGTGAAGCTAAGAAAATTGGCACCGAGGAAGAGGAAGAAGGCAGGAAATGAAGAAGCCATTGGACGTGAAGGCTTGGCACCCAGGCTGCGGAAGAAGGCTGCCGGCAATGAAGATGCATAGTAATATGTTGAACTTGAACCTATATATGTAATTCTGTTAAATTCTGATCGCTCTGTGTGTGGCACGTTGCTGGGTGAAACAATCTACCCACGTTCTCTGAGTAAAATGTACCGCGACTTAGGGTTTGGAAACGCCCGAGTCAGTAGTTGAATCCGAAATTGTGATTGTGCCACTGCTATCTGAAAACAAGGATCCACCAGTTCCATGATTGCTGAGGGGCAGGAGGTCTCCAAATACGACGGAATGTAAGTGGCACAAAGCAGCAGCTTATTTCAGATACTGCACAACGACGTGGCAACATAAACAGCAATGTTCTCGCCGATAATGCCCAGATGAGGAGGAAATTGGTACTACTTTCTGGGCTAATCTTGAGCCCGTCTATCTCACCGCCTCTCTGCTCCTGCATCCCCTGCATCTGGCGAAGCTCCCGGATCTCCAGTAACCGGGTGTACGTGCTTCCACTTTATAAATTGTGGTTGTGCCATTTGCATGCGGCACAATCCACGTATATTACGTTTAAACAAACCACCAATGTCAGAATACACTAGTAGAAAAGGTGTCTTTGGCCACGGTTACATTCCCAATCCGGGACAGAGATCTAAATCGAGGCAGAAATTGATCTAAATCACAAATTCTTCCACAAATTAATGTGGGGTCAGAGCAATTTTTTTCCTCCCTGGAATCCGGGACCAATAGTTCAGACCGCTAGGTCAACAAGTACAAATATTACAACTTAAAATGGCACAGAGCTTAAGCTAAATAGAACTAGTTATCACACATCTCCTTGATCTTCCTAATCTTGGCCCGATGCGCATCTTCCTGCGAGAGCAAGGATCGAATTGTCTGCTCCTTCCTTTTAGCATCTTCCTTGCACAGCTTCAATTGTTTCTCTGCATTTTTCCTCATGCACTTGTCAATACTCGTAGTTGTGTACTGCAGGACTTTGGCCTGGTGGAGATCGTTCCTTGCTTGAGTCAGTTCTTGCTCTGCTTTAGCCTTCAGGGCCAACGCTGTGGCCCTCTCCTTCTCGACTTTGATAACCTTGTCTTGCACCCGCCTGAGATCTCGCTTATTCTTGGTCGTGTCAACTGGTTCCCATAGCTTCATCTCAACACTGTCAAGAAGTGAGCTGAATACGAATTCTTTCAACTCGACAGTCATTTCCCATAGTTTGTCCATCGTTTTCTGCATCGATTTGGGACATTCTGGATCTACCCATTTGACAACACCGCAACTTCCGCCTTGCATCATTGCACGATGTCCTTGACACCGTAGAAACCTCCTGCTTACGTTTCGTCCTTCGAAGGCTACAAATTTAGCGGGCACATATCCATGTTTACATACGAGAGGACTGTCTTCATCCTCTAAACCGTGATAGTTGGAGTCATACATCGTCTGGTTGGCCTAACACATCATACGCGCATGAGTAAACAGATTAGATCTAGCTCAAAAAATATATAACTGACCACAGATGATAGAAATAGAGATGAGACGACTCACATCGAAATCACCGTCCCTATCATCACAACGCGTTTCCTCACCGTCTCCCCTTGAACCCATGGCGAGAGGGGTGGGGGGGGAGGTGGCTGCCGGAGAGGGGATTGGGATGGAGGCACCGTCGGCTTGCGACTACAGCAGGATGGGAGTGAAGTGGGTAAAGTGGCTTCGAGGGTAAGGAAGAGAAGTACAGGGAGGAAGAGAAGTAATGGGGACGTGACACTGGGATGTGACCCACTGAACTCGTGAGACGTGACACCCGCAATAGGGGAGCGCCCGGTGTTGCCAGTTTGTCGAGAGCAAGCGTGGCCATTCAAGCCGCAGAACAGCCTACTCGTGGATCGCTCTCACGAAGACCATCCCAATCGTCCTAGCTCCCCAATCGAATGGTATGTAACAATCATCAAGCAGAACAACTATGTTAGGGCGTGCCTTCTAGAAGACTCGGTCTAACGGCTACCCATGCAATGACACTGGTGTATCCATGTGTGGTTTGTGAAAAGAACAGACATACAATCACACTAGGTGGATCCATATGTGGTTTATGGAAGTAATACACATGCAATCACTCTAGCTGTGATTCATGAAAAGAACTGACATGCAATGACATTGGGTGTGGTTCATGAAAAGAACAGACATGCAATGACATCGGTGGATCCATGTGTGGTTTATGGAATTAACAGACATGCAATGACTCTAGCCATGGTTAATGAAAAGAACACGCATGCAATGGCACTGGGTGTGGTTCATGAAAAGAACAGACACACAATCACACTGGTGGATCCTTATGTGGTTTGTTTAGAGGAACAAACATGCAATGACACCGGTGGATCCACGTGTGATTCATGAGAAGAACACACATCCAATGACACTGGGTGGATCCTTATGTGGTTTGTTAGAGGAATAGACATGCAATGACACCGGTGGATCCTTATGTGGTCTGTCTAGAGGAACACACATGCAATGACACCGGGTGTGGTTCATTAAAAGAACAGACATGCAGTGACTTATGTGGTTTGTTTAGAAGAACACACATGCAATGACATTGGGTGTGGTTCATGAAAAGAACAGACAGGCAATGACCCCGGTGGATCCTTATGTGGTTTGTTTAGAAGAACACACATGCAATGACACTGGGTGTGGTTCATGAAAAGAACACACACGCAATGACACTGGTGGATCCTTATGTGGTTTGTTTAGAGGAACAAACATGCAATGACAACGGTGGATCCACGTGTGGTTCATGAGAAGAACACACATCCAATGACTCTGGTAGATCCTTATGTGGTTCATGAAAAGAACTGACATGCAGTGACACTTGGTGTGGTTAATGAAAAGAACAGACATGCCCTGACACTAGGTGTGGTTCATGAAAAGAACATACATGCAATTACACTGGTGGATCCTTATGTGGTTTATGGAAGGAACAAACATGCAATCACACTAGGTGGATCCATATGTGGTTTATGGAAGTAACACGCATGCAATGACACTAGGTGTGGTTCATGAAAAGAACATACACGCAATGCCACTGGTAGATCGTTATGTGGTTCATGAAAAGAACAGACATGCAATGACATTGGGTGTGGTTCATGAAAAGAATAGACATGCAATGACACTGGTGGATCCTTATGTGTGGTTCATGAAAATAACAGACATGCAATGACACTCGTGGATCCTTATGTGGTTTGTTTAGAAGAACACACATGCAATGACACTGGTGGATCCATGTGTGGTTCATGGGAAGAACACACATCCAATGACACTGGTGGACTCTAGCTATGGTTCATGAAAAGAACAGACATGCAATGACACTGGCTGTGGTTCATGAAAAGAACACATATCCAATGACTCTGGTAGATCCTTATGTGGTTCATGAAAAGAACTGACATGCAGTGACACTGGGTGTGGTTCATGAAAAGAACACACATGCACTAACACTAGGTGTGGTTCATGAAAAGAACAGACATGCAATGACACTGGTGGATCCTTATGTGGTTTATGGAAGGAACAAACATGCAATCACACTAGGTGGATCCATATGTTGTTTATGGAAGTAACACACATGCAATGACACTGGGTGTGGTTCATGAAAAGAACAGACATGTAATGACACTAGAAGATCCTTATGTGGTTCATGAAAAGAACAGACATGCAATGACATTGGGTGTGGTTCATGAAAAGAACAGACCTGCAATGACACTGGTGGATCCTTATGTGTGGTTCATGAAAAGAACAGACATGCAATGAGACTGGTGTATCCATGTGTGGTTTGTGAAAAGAACAGACATGCAATCACACTAGGTGGATTCATGTGTGGTTTATGGAAGTAACACACATGCAATGACACTGGTGGACTCTAGCTATGATTCATGAAAAGAACTGACATGCAATGACATTGGGTGTGTTTCATGAAAAGAACAGACATGCAATGACATCGGTGGATCCATGCGTGGTTTATGGAAGTAATAGACATGCAATGACTCTAGGTATGGTTAATGAAAAGAACACGCATGCAATGACACTGGGTGTGGTTCATGAAAAGAACATACATGCAATGACACTGGTGGATCCTTATGTGGTTTGTTTAGAGGAACATCATGCAATGACACCGGTGGATCCACGTGTGGTTCATGAGAAGAACACACATCCAATGACACTGGGTGGATACTTATGTGGTTCATGAAAAGAACTGACATGTAGTGACACTGGGTGTGGTTCATGAAAAGAACAGACATGCAATTACATCGGTGGATCCATGTGTGGTTTATGGAAGTAACAGACATGTAATGACTCTAGCTATGGTTAATGAAAAGAACACGCATGCAATGACACTGGGTGTGGTTCATAAAAAGAACAGACATGCAATGACACTGGTGGATCCTTATGTGGTTTGTTTAGAGGAACAGACATGCAATGACTCTTGATATGGTTCATGAAAAGAACAGACATGCAATGACACTGGGTGTGGTTCATGAGAAGAACACACATCCAATGACACTGGTGGATCCTTATGTGGTTTGTTTAGAGGAATAGACCTGCAATTAGAATAGTCGGATCCATATGTGGATTATGGAAGTAACAGACAAGCAATGACTCTAGCTATGATCCATGAAAAGAACAGACAGGCCATGACACCGGTGGATCCATGTGTGGTTCATGGGAAGAACAGACATCCAATGACACTGGTGGACTCTAGTTGTGGTTCATGAAAAGAATAGAAATTCAATGACACCGGGTGTGGTTCATTAAAAGAACAGACATGCAATGACTTATGTGGTTTGTTTAGAAGAACACAATGTAATGACACTGGATGTGGTTCATGAAAAGAATAGATAGGCAATGACACTGGTGGATCCTTATGTGGTTTGTTTAGAAGAACACACATGCAATGACACTAGGTGTGGTTCATGAAAAGAACAGACACGCAATGACACTGGTGGATACTTATGTGGTTTGTTTAGAGGAACAGACATGCAATCACACTAGGTGGATCCATATGTGGTTTATGGAAGTAACAGACATGCAATGACTCTAGCTGTGATTCATGAAAAGAACAGACATGCAATGTAACTGGTGGATCCTTATGTGGTTCATGAAAAGAACAGACAAGCAATGACACTGGTGGATCCTTATGTGGTTTGTTTATAAGAATACACATGCAATGACATTGAGTGTGGTTCATGAGAAGAACACACATCCAATGACACCGGTGGATCCTTATGTGGTTTGTTTAGAGGAACAAACATGCAATCACACTAGGTGGATCCATATGTGGTTTATGGAAGTAACAGACATGCAATGACAATGGTAGATCCTTATGTGGTTCATGAAAAGAACAGACATGCAGTGAAACTGGGCGCGGTTCATGAATAGAACAGACATGCACTAACACTGGATGAAAAGAACAGACATGCAATGACACTGGTGGGCCCATCCTTATGTGGTTCATGAAAAGAACATACATGCAATGACAATGGTGGATCCTTATGTGGTTTGTTTAGAAGAACACACATGCAATGACACTTGGTGTGGTTCATGAAAAGAACACACACGCAATTACACTGGTGGATGCTTATGTGGTTTGTTTAGAGGAACAGACAAGCAATGACACCGGTGGATCCACGTGTGGTTCATAAGAAGAACACATATCCAATGACTCTGGTAGATCCTTATGTGGTTCATGAAAAGAACTGACATGCAGTGACACTGGGTGTGGTTCATGAAAAGAACACACATGCACTAACACTAGGTGTGGTTCATGAAAAGAACAGACATGCAATGACACTGGTGGATCCTTATGTGGTTTATGGAAGGAACAAACATGCAATCACACTAGGTGGATCCATATGTTATTTATGGAAGTAACACACATGCAATGACACTGGGTGTGGTTCATGAAAAGAACAGGCATGCAATGACACTGGTAGATCCTTATGTGGTTCATGAAAAGAACAGACATGCAATGACATTGGGTGTGGTTCATGAAAAGAACAGACATGCAATGACACTGGTGGATCCTTATGTGTGGTACATGAAAAGAACAGACATGCAATGAGACTGGTGTATCCATGTGTGGTTTGTGAAAAGAACAGACATGCAATCACACTAGGTGGATTCATGTGTGGTTTATGGAAGTAACACACATGCAATGAAACTGGTGGACTCTAGCTATGATTCATGAAAAGAACTGACATGCAATGACATTGGGTGTGTTTCATGAAAAGAACAGACATGCAATGACATCGGTGGATCCATGTGTGGCTTATGGAAGTAACAGACATGCAATGACTCTAGCCGTGGTTAATGGAAAGAACACGCATGCAATGACACTGGGTGTGGTTCATGAAAAGAACCGACACACAATGACACTAGTGGATCCTTATGTGGTTTGTTTAGAGGAACAAACATGCAATGACACCGGTGGATCCACGTGTGGTTCATGAGAAGAACACACATCCAATGACACTAGGTGGATCCTTATGTGGTTTGCTAGAGGAATAGACATGCAATGACACCGGTGGATCCTTATGTGGTCTGTCTAGAGGAACACACATGCAATGACATCGGGTGTGGTTCATTAAAAGAACAGCCATGCAGTGACTTATGTGGTTTGTTTAGAAGAACACACATGCAATGACACTGGGTGTGGTTCAGGAAAAGAACAGACAGGCAATGGCACCGGTGGATCCTTATGTGGTTTTTTTAGAGGAACAGACATGCAATGACATCGGTGGATCTACGTGTGGTTCATGAGAACAACACACATCCAATGACTCTGGTAGATCCTTATGTGGTTCATGAAAAGAACTGACATGCAGTGACACTAGGTGTGGTTCATGAAAAGAACAGACATGCACTGACACTAGTTGTGGTTCATGAAAAGAACAGACATGCAATGACACTGGTGGATCCTTATGTGGTTTATGGAAGGAACAAGCATGCAATCACACTAGGTGGATCCATATGTGGTTTATGGAAGTAACACACATGCAATGACACTGGGTGTGGTTCATGAAAAGAACAGACATGCAATGACACTAGTAGATCCTTATGTGGTTCATGAAAAGAACAGACATGCAATGACATTGGGTGTGGTTCATGAAAAGAACAGACACGCAATGAGACTGGTGGATCCTTATGTGTGGTTCATGAAAAGAATAGACATGCAATGACACTGGTGGATCCTTATGTGGTTTGTTTAGAAGAACACACATGCAATGACACTGGTGGACCCATGTGTGGTTCATGGGAACAACACAGATCCAATGACACTGGTGGACTCTAGCCGTGGTTCATGAAAAGAACAGACATGCAATGACACTGGGTGTGGTTCATGAAAAGAACAGACATGCCATGACATCGGTGGATCCATGCGTGGTTTATGGAAGTAACAGACATGCAATGACTCTAGCTATGGTTAATGAAAAGAACACGCATGCAATGACACTGGGTGTGGTTCATGAAAAGAACATACATGCAATGACACTGGTGGATCCTTATGTGGTTTGTTTAGAGGAACAGACATGCAATGACACCGGGGGATCCACGTGTGGTTCATGAGCAGAACACACATCCAATGACACTGGGTGGATCCTTATGTGGTTCATGAAAAGAACTGACATGAAGTGACACTGGGTGTGGTTCATGAAAAGAACAGACATGTAATGACATCAGTGGATCCATGTGTGGTTTATGGAAGTAACAGACATGCAATGACTCTAGCTATGGTTAATGAAAAGAACACTCATGCAATGACACTGGGGGTGGTTCATGAAGAGAACAGACATGTAATGACACTGGTGGATCCTTATGTGGTTTGTTTAGAGGAACGGACATGCAATGACTCTAGATATGGTTCATGAAAAGAACAGACATGCAATGAAACTGGGTGTGGTTCATGAGAAGAATAGACAGGCAATGACACCGGTGGATCCTTATGTGGTTTGTTTAGAGGAATAGACATGCAATGACATTGCGTGTGGTTCATGAAAAGAACACACACGCAATGACACTGGTAGATCCTTATGTTGTTTGTTTAGAGGAACAGACATGCAATGACACCGGTAGATCCACGTGTGGTTCATGAGAAGAACACACATCCAATGACTCTGGTAGATCCTTATGTGGTTCATGAAAAGAACTGACATGCAGTGAAACTGGGTGTGGTTCATGAAAAGAACATACATGCACTGACACTAGGTGTGGTTCATGAAAAGAACAGACATGTAATGGCACTGGTGGATCCTTATGTGGTTTATGGAAGGAACAAATATGCAATCACACTAGGTGGATCCATATGTGGTTTATGGAAGTAACACACATGCAATGACACTAGGTGTGGTTCATGAAAAGAACAGACATGCAATGACACTAGTGGATCCTTATGTGTGGTTCATGAGAAGAACACACATCCAATGACACTGGTGGATCCTTATGTGGTTTGTTTAGAGGAATAGACATGCAATCACACTAGGTGGATCCATATATGGTTTGTGGAAGTAACACACATGCAATGACTCTAGCTGTCATCCATGAAAAGAACAGATAGGCAATGACACCGGTGGATCCATGTGTGGTTCATGGGAAGAACAGACATCTAATGACACTGATGGACTCTAGCTATGGTTCATGAAAAGAACAGACATGCAATGACACCGGATGTGGTTCATGAAAAGAACATACATGCAATGCACCGGGTGTGGTTCATGAAAAGAACAGACATGGTATGACTTATGTGGTTTGTTTAGAAGAACACACATGCAATGACACTGGGTGTGGTTCATGAAAAGAACAGTTAGGCAATGACACTGATGGATCCTTATGTGGTTTGTTTAGAAGAACACACATGCAATGACACTGTGTGTGGTTCATAAAAAGAACAGACACGCAATGACACTGGTGGACCCTTATGTGGTTTGTTTAGAGGAATAGACATGCAATCACACTAGGTGGATCCATATGTGGTTTATGGAAGTAACAGACATGCAATGACTCTAGCTGTGTTTCATGAAAATAACAGACATGCAATGACACTGGTGGATCCTTATGTGGTTTATGAAAAGAACAGACAGGCAATGACACTGGTGGATCCTTACGTGGTTTGTTTAGAAGAACACACATGCAATGACACTGGGTGTGGTTCATGAGAAGAACACACATCCAATGACACTGGTGGATCCTTATGTGTTTTTTTTAGAGGAACAGACATGAAATCACACTAGGTGGATCCATATGTGGTTTATGGAAGTAAAAAACATGCAATGACACTGGTAGATCCTTATGTGGTTCATGAAAAGAACATACATGCAGTGAAACTGGGTGTGGTTCATGAATAGAAGAGACATGCACTGACACTGGGTGTGTGATGGCTCTGTTTATGGCGCCAGAATAATGCTGGAGCGCGGTTGATGTAGAGCTCATTGGGAACCCCAAGAGGAAGGTATGATGACCACATCAGCAAGTTTCCCTTAGTTATGAAACCAAGGTTTAATCGAACTAGTAGGAGCAAGGAAACACCCCAAAGGTGTTACTAGCTGAGCTTTGGCAGGGCGCACTACCGGTGCTAGTAGCAACGTGGAGACCTGCACAACACAACCACAGAACTTTGTCCCCAACTTGCGATGAGGTTGTCAATCTCACCGTGTTTTGCGAAAAACAAAGGATTAAACGTATCAAATGGAAAGAAGTAAAGGTTTGCAGAAAGTAAAAACAAAGAAGAAACAGTTATAGATTGAATGTAAAAGAGAAGGACCGGGATCCATAGTTCACTAGAGGTGGCTCTCCTTAGATAGATAACATGCTGGGTGAACAAATTATAGCGGGGCAATTGACAAACACCGAGAAAGCAATACATGCATATACTAATCATCTTGACTCCTTTGAGACTTGATTGGGCATTACAACATAATACATAGACCGCCATCCAACTGCATCTATGACTAATAATCCACCTTCAGGTTATCATCCGAACCCCCTCCAGTATTAAGTTGCAAGCAACAGATTATTGCTTTACGAACTGCGTCTAAAGTAAACAATAAGATTGTTCTATGAACAAAGGATTGTTGTTTTCTCCCTCGTAGCAACATCACATCTAGTACCTTAGAGATTTCTGTCACTTCCCCAGATTACCACAGGCATGAACCCACTATCGAGCATAAATACTAACTCTTGGAGTTGCTAGCATCTACTTGGCCAAGATAGCTACTAACAACGGAAAGCATGCAAGATCTCAAATAACAAAGACATGATAGAATCAATAATCAATCTAAAATAGCATCTCAATATCCATCGGATCCCCGCAAACACAACATGCAGAATTAAAAATAGATGATCTTGATCATGAACGGAGCTCACAAGATCTAAACATGAAAGCACAAAGGAGGAGAACCAGCCATCTAGCTACTACATGGATCCGTAGTCCAAGGATGAACTACTCACGCATCACACCGGAGGCTTGCATGGTGATGAAGAAAGCCTCCAGGGTGAATTCCCCTCTCCGACAGGGTGCCGGGAAGAGCTTCAGACCCCTCCTGATCTAGGGATGGAGATGACGGCGGCTACAGACTCTTTCGTGGATTTTTGATCGGATACTTAGGGTTTTCATCCCGAGGGCAATATATAGGCGGAAGGAGAGGCCAATGGGGTGCCGGGAGCGGCCACACCACCCCCTGGCGTGGGCCAGGCCTGGCCACGCGGCCAGGTGGTGTGGTGGCTCCAGGCCCTTCTCTGTCTCGTATTCTGGCAGTTGATCCCTTCCGGAAAAATAGGCACTTTGGCTTTTGTCCCGTCCAATTCCGAGAATATTCATTTTCTGACTTTCCTGGAACCAAAAACAGCAGAAAACAGGTAGCTGGCACTGTGGCTCTTGTTAATAGGTTAGTCCAAGAAATCATATGAAAAGTACTCCAAAGTTGTAACAAAACACAAGAAAGTGGATAAAACCAAGCAGGGAACATCAAAAATTATAGATACATTTGCAATGTATCAAA